>ML814081.1:0-18154 GCA_009831015.1 Picea engelmannii | reverse complement strand
AAGTTTTACCATGTTTCTTCATGTCCTCCTGAGTCTTGGATTCCCACCAAATGAGTGTTGCACTATCCAATCTTAAAGAAGCAAGTTGAATCTTAGTTTCATCATCTTGAATTTTTTGTATCCTACAATACACCTTAATTTGATGAATCCAATTATCTAATTTCTCAGCATTTACTTCTCCATTGTACATTGGCAATTCGAATTTAATATCAAGCTTTAACATAGGAATTTGTGAAGGAGTTTTACCATGTCCTTTTGGAGAATTCGGAAGAGGTATTGAACTGATAGAAGAAGAAGAAGAAGAAGATGGAAGTGAGGGTGGTGGAGAAGCACCATTCCCTCCATTTCCATTTGGAGTTTTATCACCACTGTCTCCCTTGTGCTTTGAAGGGTTGGAGCTTTCACCTTGCAATCCTGTATTCCTTTCCATCAAGATTTTCATCATCTCTCTCATTTCCATGACAGCCTTTCTAATATCTTCATCTTCTGTAGGAATATGTTCATGACTCTCTTCATGAGCCATACTTGGTGAATGCCTCCTTGAAACTTGCGGTGATGATATGAGCTTCCTCCTTGAAGGATGAGAACTTGGCTCCACAAGTTGACGTTCTCCTCTTGTGAGTTTCAACCTTGTGAGCATCAGAAAACAAAACACTTGCAAATAATCAAGTCTTCAAAAACCTATGCTCTGATACCAACTTGATCTAAAAATGAAGAAGACTTGTATTCTTGAAAATATTTGCAAGTTAAATTTATGTGTTAAAACGCAAATGGATCAACTTTGCAACACAAATTTAATATAATTTACTCATTCAAGATGCATATAAACAACATCAATAACAATGAACAGAAAACACATAACACAACAAATGATAAAGGAGTTCACCCCTCTCTTGGGCTACATCTCCTGGTCCAGCTTCTAATGGATATTTTGTATTATTTGCTCAAAATTCTCAAAAATGTTCTTTACAATGCTCAAAATGCCAAATAGACTGCTCCAGTGGCTTCAGAACGTCCAAAAACCCCTAGCTGGGATTTTTCGACACCTCGTTTGGCCAAAAATTGAAGAAGATAGGCTTCCTGGAAGTCCCCCTTCAAACTTGTTGTCTCTGCATCTACAAATTGCACCCCTGTTGGCTCAACCTAGCCCCCATGCATATTTAAGCATTAAAACTTAGCACCGGACGCAACCGCGCAAACCGTGCAAACTGTAGGACGGTTACGGGTGCACCTAGCCCCTAACCGCCAAGGTCGTGGTCGTATGACCCATGTGACTGCGCGTTTAAAGAATAAGGGCCAAGAGTTTAAGAGCAAGTAAAGTCGTGACAAGTGGTGGGCGTTTGTATAACCGTTGAACCAAATTCAAATCCAAACCAAAACGCATACCCGTGCGCGCACATATGGTAATACATATGGTCATATTGCAATAATGTATGCGACCGGGGGTTGGGGCTAAGCCCCAGCCCGGACCCCCACGCCAATAAATAACAAACTCAAACTTAAATAAATGTGAAACCATATATATAACAAGGAATATGGTGTGGCGTGTTGGCAATGCAAACTTTGCAAAGGTTATACGTGGGTGGAGGTCACGGGGTCGAACCCGGTGGACTCCAATAATATTTTATACAAGCAACCAATAACAAGGTGCCACGTGGCACCATAAAACCAACCAAATACTGAAACATGTCACAATGTCATTCATCCACATCTGTCAACTGTCTTCCACTCAGCTCTGCCACATGTCGTCAACAGTCGTACAGACTGTACGGACTGTATAGTCATCATCCTTTTTTTTGCCTGTTTGTCATTTTGAACAGAACGCGATATCTCTCACTCCCGATGTCCGTTTGAACCCAAACGAGTTGTGTTGGGTTCATAACAATGATTCCTACGTTCCCGTTCGATTTGAAGCGATTCCAAGCACTTTGAATTTTTGAGCAAAAATTGATCCCCTGGATCATACAGATAAGGAAAGGAAACAACTTTGAAATCGATCCTTTATGGAGAATAATAATGTATTATTTCAATTAAAGAAACACGTTTCATTAAAAATAAATAATTAAACATATGTAATTTGCATAAGAAAAATCTAATACATTTTACACATGCATTTATATATCAATCACACAAAGAATTGATAAAGCTGAGATAACGAATGATATTTTTTAAATATTAATCCTTGGAACAAAAGATACACCAATTAATATCATAACAATGAATTAATAAAACATGGAAAAAATCCAAAGTTTTATTCTACAAAGCTATGACAGGAAGAAAATGAACACATAAATGAAAACAAATGATATTAAATTAAAATAACTCCAAAATTACTCACAGAACAAAAGTATGAAGCAAAATGGGGTTCCTTATCTTCTCATTCAAATCCCAAGTCCATTCGTTATTCCATGCTCCTCTTTCTTCTAGATCTATAATCTTCTTTTTATAAGCCCAGACTACATAAACTGATTTAATTTAATTAATTTCATGCTAAACATCAATCTCTGATATCCATGGGTCGTTCAAACAAAAACCAAATTGGAGGTTGGCTGCAACACAAAATATGGAAAATTTGATGTCCAATATCTGTCTGTATCTCCCAAACCATGTCATTTTTGGAGAAAATCCTCTTGAATAAAGTAAAATGATCTGTTTTGCATATGGGTTTTCGAGCGTTTCCATAAATTCGTTACTGCTTTCCCATAAATCAAGATCTGATTTTGTCTCCTGAGAAGTGAAGGAATTTTTTAGTTTTATCATTTCAATCCTTTAGCAACTATTCTCCCAAAACAAGCAATTCCAACTCTCTTCCATGATCTGGAGTATGAGAGCATGTAAACAAAACAATCAAAACAATTATTAATAATAGAAAACAAAATCAAACAAATAATTTAAATGTATTTCATGCTAACAAATATCAAACCATAATAATAACAAAAATATTTGAGAATAACAATGGAATGTTTCATTATGTATCATTTTAAATCAAGTATTTAATTATTAATATAATAAAACAATACAAAAAAAAAAGTAAACTCATATCTATGTTTATTCTACAAACAAACTATAAACAAATGTACAAAAATGAATTGTTAAATCATTGGACATATCTTGGGACACTTTTCCATTTAATTGATGGTAAATGTTATCACACTAAGTTTTCAAGGGCTGCGGGTCACAGCCATGAGCACAAAGCAACACTTGGAGCGGTCTAATATGGACTCTCAAATCAAGCGAGCGAGCAAGAGCAGTTTTTAGCGGAGGAGATTCCATTCAAAGTTCAGATTAGCGGCTCACGGGCTTTCGAGAGTCCAAAATTTCATGAAGTATAGCGCCAGAGAAAAGTGGACAAAGTCCCGAAGAGGATCTCAGTCGTCTGATTCTAGAGGCCATGCATCATCAAATCCTTAACTTCAGAGGATTTACTTGGGGCAAATAAAGTTTGAAGTTTGAAAAAGTCTGAAGCCCAAATCGCAAAGCAGAGCTTGGTCATCGATTCGAAAAGGGAAGATCTTATTCATTGATCTGAAGAGGGAAGATTTGAGCCATTGATCATAAATAATCACCCAATATCACAATATTGATGGCCACATTCCATTGCGGGGATGTGACGTGCTCGAACGATAATTTTCTTGAGCTGTCCCGCAATTGAAACTATGGTTTGGAAAAAGTAATATGTGGCAAAAGGTGGTGGATTGCGGGCTCAAAAGCGGTGTGAACCCAAAAAACCTTTGAGCATCCCCACAATCATGTGTTTATATGGCGTCCTATCCGAGAGAAGCATGTGGCCACCCCCTTGGCATTAAGTCGTGTTTCAATCGCGATGCAGATAGTTCATGAAAGTGAGGCGGCAGTTGAGACCTGGTCTCGCCACATAAATGGAAATCCAGAAAGGACTGGCAGAGCAGAGCTTTCCTCTGATAGGGGAAGGCATGCGCAGAGGAGACTGCATGCACATTCTGAGCGAGAAGACACGTATGGCATTGGATGAGAAGCTAGAGCACACATCTCCTGGTAGTGGCAATTTTTTTTTGAGTATATAGGAGTCATTTTGATATTTTGTAATGGTCGATGGTTGAGTTACGCTCTCGTATTGTAAACTTTTGATGAAGCTTCTGGTTTTCTGGTTATGTAACAGGATTTGAGACTTCTGGTTTAATCTAAGTCAACTTCTTTTACGTCTTGTTTACCTCTAATGTTGGAGTGTCCATGATTGAAAGATTCACATGGATTGTTATGGACGCATTGTAATGTAGGTTTGATTGTAGTTCTGTTGTAACATTCTCCAACCTTTTTTGAACTTTGAATCCAAGAGGATCTTGTTTTCTGAGTTGTTCCTCCTTAGGCTATTGGAAGATCAGATGTCCATAGAAGACCTCTACATTCTTCTCTCTAGTTCTTCCTCCTACTCACCCTTACTACAACTTACTGACTGAAGTTAATCAAGACCTCACCTGCTTGTGCATGTTGGTCCAGTTTTCTGAGTTAGAATGATATTATCTTGAGTCTGCACCCATTCGACCCCCTTTAAATTTATTCATTGTGACATATAAACTGATGGGTACTGGGCTTACCTTCGATGCAATCCAGAGGTGACATCTAGTGCTAACATTTCTGGCGTCGTTGTTGGGGAACGAATTGAAGGCATTTCCCTGGGATAGAACGAAAAAGAGCTTATGATTCTGAGGGTGCATAAGATATCAGAACCATTGAATATTGTATCTTGCACCTGGCGACTCCACTATTTCCACTCCACTATTTCAATTGTGTCTACCTCTAGCACACCTGAAGCTGACCCAAAGAAGATTTCTCAAGAAGGCTTTTAGCATTTGCTTTCTCATCTTGGAAAGTTCCCTGGGAGAACGACCATGATCATATCTGGTCTTTGATGGTGAACAAAGACCAGACGCATTCAGGCTACATATCATTCACTTGACGACTCCATGTTTAAAGAATCAATCGGTGACTCCACTAGTCTGAAATGGAAAAAATATTGGCTCAGAGGTTTGCTCCTTTTAATTTCTCCTATGTTCCTGGTTTTCCAAATGTCGTCCCTGCTATAAATGAATGGGATGATTATCTTCTGAGATTCAGAGCAAGCAAGCATGATCATCCTGGTAAACACTTGTTTAATTTTCATATATTCATTTTTTAGCACAATTTTGTTCATGAGGATGTCTTGATCAAGATGTTTATATTTTCTTTGGAGGAAGATGCTCGTGAATGGTGTCAATCTCTCCCTGCTGCTAGTATCCATTCTTTGAAGGATTTTCACGATGCTTTTAATTTATATTACAAGGAGATTTACATGTCTCATCTTATATTGGATGAGTGTTGTAAGAAGTTTGCATCCCACATCGAGAAAATGATAGATTCTTCCTCTTGTGATGAATCTAGTGAAGGTTTGAGTGAAAGAGGAAACGCAAAGGATATTTTTGTTCATGAGACAAATGTTTTGATCAGCCTTTCTTATGATGAAGAAGGCCTTCCAGGTATGATTGATAATAGCGTTGATAATTAAATAGCAATGGATGTATAATATTATTCCCCTTATACACATGTTGCCTCAGATTTAGAAGAAGATATGGTTGTGGAGGAGGATTCTTCTCTTTTCCTTCAAGAGGTTTCCCATGATATATTTTCACCTAGGATTGAAGAGAAAAATAATGTGTATGAGTAGCCAGAAGCAGCAGTTATTGTTGTCCCTGAAATGGATATTTTTAACAGTTATATTCTTGATGGAATTATTGTTTTAGAGGTTGATCATAGATATGAAGGGCAGCCCATTTTTTATGAATATTCTAGTGATGATAAGCATCAAGATTATCCTACATTTGATCACTATGAAGACACTAAGCAGCATGATAAAAAGGAGGAGACATCCATTGATATACATGAGGATATTTCTTTCCATCAGCTAGCAGATGTTATCAGAGAAAACAAAGGATAAGTGGATCAACAACCTACATCGGCCCTTCACTCACATGTGCTTACCAGAGACATCCAACCATATGTGAGAACCTGTGAAGCAAAGCAGGCTTTCTGTTACTCATTTTCTGGGTTTCCTCAATTATTCCATGAACCTATAAGAGAGTACATGGAGTTGCATTTCCTCCATTTATTGAAGCCTCCAAGCTTCATCTTGACTTCAGCACTGGGAGGAGGGATGAAAGATGTAATTTTTTTTCTATCACGATTGCATCATCTGTTATCGATCACTAACAGAGTCAGTGGATTTCCAGTTAGGAAGCTTCTTAACCGACTCTGATGGAAGTTCACTTTTACCTAGCACTGTGTAAAACATCGGTTAGTCTAGGAATGTACATAAATAAGCTCCTCCTGGAGCCCATGTTTTATGTTTTCATTTTTAGGATAGTGTGCTTGTCGTCTTTTATTTCTTAGCAGGATGTTTTTTGAGCATGACTCCATATCCCAACAGCTAAGGCACTGGAACTGTGCATTCTTGTCATCTCACAAGGAGCATGCCATCCCCTGTGGAGCCAAATGTTATCACATTAAGTTGTCAAGGACCGCAGGTCGCAACCATGAGCACAAAGAAACACTTGGAGTGGTCTAATATGGACTCAAATCAAGCGAGTGAGTAAGAGAAATTTTCAACAGAGGAGATTCCATTCAAAGTTCAGATTAGCGGCTCACGGGCTTTCGGGAGTCCAAAATTGTGCGAAGTATAGTGCCAGAGAAAAGTGGTCAAAGTCCCGAAGAGGATCTCGATCGTCCGATTCTGGAGGCCACGTGTCATCAAATCCTTAACTCCAGAGGATTTGCTTGGGGAAAATAAAGTTTGAAGTTTGAAAAAGTCTGAAGCCCGAATCGTGAAGTAGATCTCGGCTGTCGATTCGAAAAGGGAAGATCTGATCCATTGATATGAAGAGGGAATATCTGATCCATTGATATGAAGAGGAAATATTTGAGTTGTTGATCGTAAATCCTCACCCAAGATCACAAGATCGACGGCCACAATCCATTGCGGGGACGCGACGTGCTCGGGCGATAATTTTCTTGAGCGGTCCTGCAATTGAAACCGTGGTTTGGAAAAAGTAATACGTGGAAAAAGGTGGTGGATTGCGGGCTCAAAAGCGGTGTGAACCTAAACCACCTTTGAACATCCCCACAATCACACATTTATATGGCGTTCTATCCGAGAGAAACGTGTGGCTTCCCCCTTGGCATTAATCCTCATTTCAATCGCGATGCAGAGAGTTCATGAAAGTGAGGCAACAGTTGATACCTGGTCTCACCACATAAATGGAAAGCCAAAAAGGATTGGCAAAGTGGAGATTGCCTCTGATAGGGGAAGGCATGTGCAGAGGAGACTACATGCACTGTCTGACCGAGAAGACACGTATGGCATTGGACAAGAAGCTCGATCACGCCTCAACTAGTAGTAGTGAATATTTTTTGAGTATATAGGAGTCATTTTGATATTTTGTAATGGTCGATGGTTGAGCTACGCTCCTGTATTGTAAACTTTTGATGAAGCTTTTGGTTTTTTGGTTATGTAACAAGATTTGAGACTTTGGGTTTAATCTAAGTCATCTTCTTTTCTGTCTTGTTTACCTCTAATGTTGGAGTGTCCATGATTGAAAGATTCACATGGATTCTTATGGCCGTATTGTAATATAGGTTTGGTTGATGTTCTGTTGTAACGTTCTCCAGCCTTTTCTGAACTTTGAATCCAAGAGGATATTGTTTTTTGAGTTGTTCCTCCTTAGGTTGTTAGAATACCATATGTCCATAACAGACCTCTACATTCTTCTCTCTAGTTCTTCCTCCTACTCACCCTTACTACAACTTATTGACTGAAGTTAATCAAGACCTCACCTGCTTGTGCATGCTGGTCCAGTTTTCAGAGTTAGAACGATATTATCTTGAGTCTGCACCCATTCGACCCCCTTTAAATTTATTCATTGTGACATATAAACTGATGGGTATTGGGCTTACCTTCGATGCAATCCGAAGGTGACTTCTAGTGCTAACAGTAAACAATGCAATTCTCAATTCTTTTATTAACCTCATGTCTTAAACATAGTGTAGCATGTAATCAATTCAGTTTTTTGAATTACGTGATTATTAAGAACGATCGTTAAAACAATTAATTGTAAAGAACTTTACATAATGACCAAGTAATAACAATAATGACTTAAAAACCATGACATGATAGTAACAAGAAATTTAATAGTATTTACCTTTGTAATGTCATGTAATTCAAACGAAAGGTCCAAATACATAAAGAAAATTTAACCATTGTTCATAGTTTTAAGTCATGATAAGGATTATGACCATTAAGACTAAGACCAAAGAAAATCATGTCTTGATTATTCATCGAAATCTATTTCTCTAGGTCATGCTCAAATGAGATCATTCCTTTATGAAATAACATCAAATAGTATTAGGAAAACAAGAACAAGTGTATAAAAGTAATAATAAATCTATTATTGGATTCCATTGTCGAATCATGATGATAACGAGAGTTTTCATTCATTAACCAACATAGAAGACCTGAAAATAAAAACATGTTATGAAACCATTTGCTAATCATTGAAAGACATCATGAAATCCTTCATACTCTTGTTTTGAATTTTCATGTTGAAAATCAAGAAATTCAAAATGAAAATTAATCGATATAAGAATGAAGAACCAATTTTAAAGTCACTTTCAATAGTTAGCATATTCAACATAATAATGTCTAATGGAAACATTTAAATCACAAAATATTCACACAATTCAAAGCAAACAACTCAAATAAGAAAAAATCGGTTAAAAAAAAAAAGGACTATCAAAAGACCAAAAATCGAGTCGATACAATTTTGTGAATTTATTACATTACAAGCCAGCTATCACACCAAATTAATCCATAAAATCATCTTCTCGGATCAAGTAATATAGAGTCGGATGTCATGAAAGCGATATTTTTAATGGTTAAGGGGGTCTCCTTGAATTTTTACAAAAAATTAACGGGGGGTTGTTGGGGGGCCAACAAGTACAAATCAGATTTTTATAAAGAGAAATGTACAAGTAAACTACTCAAACTATGTACACAAGCGAAGCATATAAACATGGGTATATGTGCCAAAAAATTTAGAATGAGTGCTAGTGAATATAAAGTGAATGTGAGAGTGATTAGGTGGATTTACCGATCAGATTTGATGTTTTTTCTTCAATGTCCTGCTGGCCCCTTTACCTCAAACAGGTCTTTGCATGGTCCCCAACTGCCTAGGAGAAGCAAAATAGGTGACCGGATTATATCCTTCCAGCCAAACAACGAAATTTTGGTGTTTATATAAGAAACAACTGAAATAAACAAAACACAAATGTATACATAAAAGATAGATAACAACTAATTAATATGGTTGTCTCGTGGGGGAAATTGATCAAAATGGTCAATTTTTTTGTTTGGGATAGAAAGGTTAATAGTAGGAAAAACATAACAGAAATGTACATGAACGAGATAAGGAAACAAACAAGTATGAATAGCAAGCTAAGAGGCATATTTAAGGGTTGTCTTAAGGGGGCCTAAGACTCCCGACCACTAACTAAGGTTGAAAACAGTTGAATACTTCAGAAAATATGCACTAAAACACATCAAACAAGTTAAACAAAGTTGCTAGAAAATGAAAGAAAGTAAGTTAAACTCAAGGAAGCAACAAAAAACACCTAGCTAACCAATCCCTCCTGGAGTTAGCTAACATAACAAGTATTTAATTCTACCCCTCAACCATTAACCAACAAGT
Source organism: Picea engelmannii (assembly GCA_009831015.1). Lineage (NCBI taxonomy): Eukaryota > Viridiplantae > Streptophyta > Pinopsida > Pinales > Pinaceae > Picea > Picea engelmannii. The sequence continues at coordinate 8,402 of ML814081.1, read as the reverse complement.
GACATGTCCAACAACTAAAATTTAACAAGTATCACACATACAAAGACTTTTGGAAAATTTCAGCAGAGATTTATTACTATATTCATCCTCTCTTTTTACAATGCCATCCCTCTTATTTATAAAGGAGAGGTGAATGATTAGAGTTAGGTCACAAGACACTTGTCACTTTTGGAAAAGTGACAAGTGGACCAACCCTAAAGTGATTTTGTATGTTTACCAAAAATTAAACTTATCCTATGAAGGGAATCTTATCCAAAATGGATCAAATCAAATATGATTTGACCTCTTAATTACAATGTATACATGCCAAAAGTAAATTATGCAAGAGTACATATTACAAAAAGTCATTTTTCATAAAATGACAAAATTAGTATGCCAGATCATCATTTACCTTGGGATTTGTGCCATCCCAAAGAATCTTTTATTGTTTCCATGATTTGCAGTTGTATATGAGGTGGTTTAGGAAAGTTCTCGTCCATCCATGGTTGTCAGATTCACTGGGATGAAGCCCTAAGGTGTGGAAAAATTGCAAAGTTACTTAGGAGGGAAAGGGGCCTTTGGTCTTTGGTCATTGTATGTAAGGAAATTCCCATTGTTCAGGCACTTTTCAGACTTGATTATACCCCCCCTTTTCTTCCTATAAGTTTCCTTGTGAGCTAACCAAAGCATGGCTTCGATTTGGGCATGTTTCAGTGAGGGGACCCCCTGGGCCTGAACCTTGAAAGGATTTTCCCCTATACCAAACAACCATAAAACTTATTTTTATTGTTTCCATACTTTATATTTTTTCTCTACCTTTCCTATGGCTTTCATTTGGCACAAATCTGACTCTTAATAAGTAAGATATGGCCCCAGAAAGGTACGCGGGAAGGAGCCAGTCGGGAGACTGATTAGGGGAAACTTTAAAATTGGGGAAAACTTTTGGGATGGACACCAAAATTGACAATATTATATAGGACTACATACCTATAGCTTAAATGGGTTTTCCTCATCCGACCCAATTTGGCCTCAGAGGCCCCCAATTAGGCCTCCTTCCAGCGGGTGCTTTTTGGGCCAATAATGAGTCCATGTTGCTCTAGGATGTGCCACTGAAATTATGGGCTGAATTTGTGGATTCAAATTCCATGGATGCATTCATGACTTCTCCCTGGTCGTTTTGATTATTTATGAGCGAAAATCCGCCTCTGTATGGCAAAGTTATGCAATTAAACAATCCAATAACCCTTAAGGGGGGGAATTAAATTTTACTATATAGTTTAAATTTATAAGTAAAATTTACTAAAATATATATATTATAATTTCTAATAATAATTTTATTTTTAATGTATATATATAATATATTTTATATATATAATAAAATAAAACAAAATAAAAAAATAATAATAATATATAAAAAAATTAAACTAAATTAAATTACATATATAATAAAAAAATTAAATAATAAAATCAATTTTAAACCCCCCCCCTCCCGCGCCCCTGGTCGCCCATACAACCATGCCAGAACCCTTTCAAAATTAAAAACATAGGTTGATCGAGAGGTGGTGGTTGTCCGCGCGATGGTTGGAGGAAGAAGTGGAGCACGTGCACGGAGGAGGGAGAAGGGGGGAAGTGGTGAGGGATTTGGGGAAAGGGGAGGAGGAATGGAGGGTGAGCACATAGGGATATGGGAAGAGGAGGTCATGCATAGGCTCGAGGTGTTGGTAGAGGGAGTGGTCATTGGAAAATGTATGCGCGTGAGGATGAGGGAGGAGTTGCAGGGAGGAGGGGAACTGGTTTTGATGTGCGCAGGTGGAGGTGTTGGGGTTTTGTTGTGCGGAAATGGGAAGGAGGAAAGGAGGGTGGATCAACACATAGGGAAGAGGGAGCGCATGAGAGAGGAGGAGGGGAATGGGGGAGAGGGGTCTACGCGGGGTTTGAGGGAGTGTGGAGGAGAGGTGTCACAGGTGTTTGTTGGGAGGAGAAGGTGGTGGTGCTTTTGTTCATGCGCATAGGTGGAGGCCGAGGGCTTGTTGTGGAGCCTTGGTGGTGGATGGGTGGCCAGCCACCCAAAAATTCAAATTTTTATTTTTTCATGAATATTTTAACAAAAGTGGGTTTTTTTTCAATAGTTAGGACAGGGAGGTCTTGGTTTCAAACCCCCTCTCCTCCTTTTGTATTTTTTCAGCAGTTTCTGGGTTATTTTAGTAGAGGAAAATGGAGGGGGTTGGGGTTCAAAGCCCAGGCCTTGCAAATGGCCATGCAAAGGCCTGCGTACTCAGCCAAACTAATAAATTTAATTCTCTAAAGGGGCATGGTGCCCAAGAGGGGTTCGAATCCCCTCCCCTTTGAATTTTCGCACATGAAAATAAGCCAAATTCACACCATCCAGCAAACATGAACTAGCAACCAATTTCACATCTAAACCAAGAAGAAAGAAACCATTTTAAATGCAGAAACAACATTTTTCCATGCAAAAAACCACCATAACCAACAAGTTGTTTTTTTCTTTTTGAATTGGGATTGATGGGGGTTACTTGCCTCTGCATCTGAAGGTTGGTGCATGGTTATGGTTGGTTGCCCAATGAAGACATGCACTTGTTTTCAGGAATCCTTCCTTTTCCATTGAAGTCCTGTTGCAGAGTTCCCTCTCCCCTTGGTCAAAATGCCAAAATGACTTGAGGGGAGAGGGAGGGTTTTGTATTTTTTATTTTTTCAAAAAAATCAAATTTCTCCAATATTGCATGAGGGATGTGTGTCCTTCCCTTGATTTGCCCAATTTTTCTGATTTTTTATTATTTTTCCACTATTTTTTTAATATTCCTTGGAAATTGTGCCAAGTCAAATTTTGACTTTGACTTTAACCATGCTTCTGTTGACTTAGCCCCAAAAAGGTTGTCAGATCAGGCAGAGTCAGAATTGGATGTAGATCATGTCGTTGGAAATGTCTCGACAAAACTATTGATAATATGCAGTCACCAATATTAAATAATGCCACCTCACCCCTCAAATTTGGCCCGGACCAGTTGCCGCTTAAAACCCCTGACTTGTTGGTGGGCCCACATGACACCCAATCTTGCGAAAGGCGTCATATTGCCATACGAGATCCAATCGAGGAAAATGAAGTACCATCGGAAAGGTATCGAATATTAATTCGACAAGGTGGATATAGATTTGTGTGTTCGGGTCATTAATGGTTATTTTATCTGTCATTAAACCTCGCTACGCTAGCTGGTTGCCCCCCTTTGCCCGAAATAATTGACAAACCTGTGACATCTCTAACTGGGCCATCCAAGGTTGAAATGAGGAACATTAGCATTCGTTGGAAAGGTATATGAGTCCATTACAGGGTGGTATCACTGAATCTCTGATTTAAAACTCTTTGCCAACAATTTTGTAACCATGAAGCACTAGAACCAATCTAGTGTCAAAAAGTAGTCATGAACTTGCGAAGGCTCGTTCTTACCAACCAAGGGTCGAAACCAAGCATGGGATATATCGTTGGAAAGTTATCTCACTTTACTACACCATGTATGGGTTTGATTTTCCTTTTAAAACATAATTCTAAACAGAATCATACCAGGAAGTCGCAGTTATTGGTTTTGGCCATTCGGGTGATGCTAACTTTGCATCCTCCGTAGGGGGGTCAAACGGACTTGGAATTTCTCCCATGATAGATCGTTGGAAATATTTTCCTAATTACTACAATATGGAATCATTTTATTTCCAAAAATGTGACCATATTTCATTTTATTCTTTTCGAAAGGACCCTGTCCCCACAGGACCAGCCTAGTGACAGGCCAAAGGGGCCAACGATAAAAATTTTACAAACTATGTTCTTAGCTCATAAAATCTGAACGGAACAGTCTTGACATGAGGAATTATGATGTGGGATGGTTTCATAACTCAAAAATTACCCCAATAAGGCCTCCCTTGGGAGGAAAATATCATGGTCCCATAAGAAGTTGAGCAAGGTCAGGATGAGTCTGTTTGGGTACGATTTAAGATGTTGATGGACATAGCGATGATCATGGTTGTTATATTGCTTCCCATAAGGTGATAGTAGGGTAGGGAGAATCGTGACTTTGGTATCCACTTGACCTTACTATCCCTCAACTGATCTTGGAAGCACTGACCGAAATGAATGCAACAACCCTGAATGACATGGACTGTTACCAACTGACTTGACCTTATTCTCTAATAATCTCTAATGTTTGATAAGTATTTACATACTTAGATCAAAACCCTATGAAGGTATCCAATTAATACTCTTTCAAGGGCAGAGGCCATAGTAACTATGACCTCAGCCACTGTCTTCAACTAGAACCATAGAACAAAGGGTTGCTTGTGGAGGAATGAAGGTGTAAAACACCATGTTGATCCCAAAGCAGATTTTTGGGTCAACAAGCGACTAGGCAAGATGGGGAAGGATATCATGATATATATATTGTAAGAACAGTGCACAAGCCTGAAATGATTTCACAAAGAATAATAAAGAAGCCAACCATTGTGGATGCAGCCCAAGAATTGGGTGAACCACATTAAAATTTTGTATATAATTTTCTTTAATGTGATTGTTCATGAATGTTCTATTTATGCATAACTAGATCTAGATTTGTTTAGTGTATGATTGATGTGCAATAAAGATGATTGTTACATTGAATAGTTTATTTTGCAATCTGTGTCACACTGATGTTTCATAATTGAAGTTTACTAATTAATCAATGGAAAAGGGACAAAGAATACGACGCACAAGGTAGATAAATAGGAATGAGCATGATGATAGCCTCCCATCCCCTTGTCCTTGCAGAAGTTTGGTTCCTGTAGCCCCAATAGATGCCTCGGGTTGACTTCACTTGCATGCAGGTCATGTCGAAAGGGTCGATATCTGAAGGTTTTTTTTGGTTAGATAACTTGAACCTAAGGTCTTACAACTGCACACCAACAATGATTAATAATGTTGGAATGAAGTCTTAGTGATAAGAAAAACAATCGAAATACATTATATAGGTTTGTAACTATTCTACAAGAAACGTGATTGAATTGCATTAACCAACATATTTGTATTTTTAACATGTTAATTACTTCAAAACAACAAAAGACTAATCTAAGAATGGAAAGACATAAAAGTAAAAGATACAGAAGGGTCCTTGAGCCCTCTTGAGTGGGCCCTACCCAAGCAACACAAGGATTCTTAAAGAAACTAATGAGAAAAAAAATGGAATTTCTTCATTGATTGATCAAAACATACTACAACAGTGGAGGAAGGCTCAAAGTTCTCAAAGTTTTGTGAGAAGAATGACAAAATTACACAGTGAAAACCATAAAAAACTAATCCTCTTCAGGGCTAGTCCCTAAGTTCTATTTATATTAGTAGTTGCAACGAGTCTATCCCTTACATCAAGGAGAGATTTCAAGGCTTTTCCCCCAAGGTTTCTTCAATTATGATCCTTGTACTTTAGTGAATGTCTCTTGATTCCTTGGGGTTTGAGCTTAAGGAGATGAGTTGGAGTATCTTCTTTTATGTCTGGTAGGAAGCTGGAGGTAGGTGAGGAGACAAGATCCCTTATTTCTCTCAAGGTGCTAGGACTTTGGATTCTTCATATGTGGCTCGACATATTGGGGTTAGGTTTCCATACACACAATTATCATGAAAATCAAGCATATATATAAATATAAACTCATTACATTGACATACTCAAATTAGTCATTAAATAATTTGCAATAAGCCATAATTTATAAGCATGGTCAAAAGATGCATTTTATAAATACAAAGGTGATAAAAAAGATTCTTATTGATGGGCCTTGTGATAGAAATTGATGGGCCTTGTGATAGAAATTATGGAGGCCCATGACCTAATTGGTATGTCAACTTCATGGCACCATAACTTTTATGTACGACCTTCATTTTAGGTACTTTTAAAATCATTAATAAACTTATTTCGTGCTCTACATGTTTCATCAACTTGACTATCCATTAAAACAACCAAAAATACATTAAAATGACTCAAAAATATATACTAACAAAAATGTGTAATAATATTATATAATCCAAAACTATATTTGAAATAATAAAATCCTTTTTAAACCTATATGCCACTCTTCAAACCAATTTTCAACCTAGGAATCTATCTCAGCTCTCAATGTTGAGACAAGACAAATGTGGATAACTACAAGACAAACAAGGCCTACATAGGCCAGCAAATTATTTGGCTTGTTTGTATGTGCTTTTAAAACTAAAAATAAAGTAATAGAAGGAAAAGTCGAAGTATTTTTGTCAACATTATCTTAACATAATACATTTATTTGGACGCATCATAAAAGGTTTAGGCAAAGGTTCCAATCGTCCTTTCTCATGCTTTTACGTTTGGAAAAGACGGTTAACATATAATACTATTATATAGAGGAAGCATGGGAGGGCGAGTGGGCCCAAGAAAGATGGAAGAGCCCTCCATCAAATGACGGTAAAGGAATCTATCTTGAAGCCCACGTGGAGATGGTGACTCGACAATTAAACGTCGGTCAGATGGTGACTCGACGATTAAACGTCGGTCATATTCCACCGCTAAATTTAGCGGGCAGAAATTGTCGGTGGATAATGAACGTGCGTGTCGATCTCTACCAACCCACTCCAAATTGGCGGTGGATAATGAACGTGCGTGTCGATCTCTACCAACCCACCACACGTGATGTGCATATTACGACTTTAAATCATTTATGAAATTCGAGAAAATTGGAATATTCATTAAAAAAAAAATAACTAACTAAAGTATCACCATCGCCTAAAGCACCACACTCCAAGTTGGCACTAGGCGCTGAAGAGTCAAAGTACACACACACATTTTATAATTGAGGTGGACAAGAATTTTAAAAGGCAAACCATAACATGCCATTTCTATTAAAATATAGGAGATAGAGATACAAGATTCTCACACTTTTAACAAAATTGGATTGCATTGATGAAGCATGACTTCATTTAAAAAATAAACTCATATGAAGCATGACTTCATTTAAAAAATAAAAAATAAACCTAAATTTTATAATGTTTTAAAATAAACTCATATGGAGCCTAGCTTCATTTAAAAAATAAACTTCAATTTTGTGATGTTTTAATAGTTTATTTCATTAAATCAATTTTTTTGCATAGTTTCACTTCCATGTGTTTTTGTGTTGATAGAAAATTCAAAACGAGTATGCATGTAAGGGAGAAGTCATTGTTTTGTAGTTAGTGTTCCATGGAGTTGGCCCTTTTTTTTAAAGCTTTATAGCCTACTTCCCATTGCCTATCAACTCATTCATTATAGCCTTGGCTAGAATTTATTCAATTGTTAATGTGGAATCGATAGAAAGAACCTAAATTGAATATAATAGTTAAAGTATTTTTGCATCTTTTGTCAGCGTGAGTTCTCTCCTTGTGATTTTATCCTTGTACATTTTTTTGCTTGCTATTAGTGGCCATTATCAAAATCTCACACTAGGAGGACCATGTTTTTAAAAGAGATGATTTTTAAAGTGTCTTCACTTGTAGAAAACTTTTTTTTTATGGAATTGGTGTGTGGATGTTATAGGAATTAAAATTCATGCATTAGAATGTCTTGTGTGTTTTGGTGAATTTGATAAAATTGTGTATTAGTGTTATAGGACACACACATTGAAGGGTTATTGATACAAAATGAACCTTCCATATGATGGTGCGATAAGTAGATAATAATGCATTGTTAAGAGTTGTCCATTTTAAGAAAAGGTTGAATAATGTATGGTTTTTTATATGACATTTTGTACATGGTGCTCCATATCACTTATAGCACCTTAGTTTTAATGGCTACTTTTGCATTTAATAAGTTTCAACAAAAACCTCATAAGATCCCTCTTTTTGCTAAAATATTTGAATGGAGGGTAGTTCAACTACCAATGACAATATTGTTGAAATTTCTTGGAATTTGGAATTCATAAATTTCACCTCTTAACTAGAGGTTTTCTAGATCCTAATCCTATGAATTCTACCTTAGGGATATTATGAAATATAGAACAAAACACCAATTGATATGGACAATATTTGAATCCTTATCAACCCAAAATTCTAGGTAATCAAAAGAGAAAAGATGTCAAAGTGTTCCGATAAGTTTTATCCCTTTAGGGAAATCTTATCATGCATAAGCGAGATCTGAAAACTTGTATTTACAATAGTAAATACAGTAGTAAAATAGCCCTTATCTTCTTTAATTTCAATGTGAAATCACTTAACATAGTTTACTTATGTCAAATTAGCAAGAAATATATACCTATAAATTATAAATCATGAATAACATAGATGGTTGAAAATCAAATCTTCAATTTACACAAGTATTGGACAACTTAAAAGTTTATTAATATGAAAAAGACAAGGCTATTGTACACACCATAGCCTTATCACAAGTGTTCGCGTT
>ML814080.1:372503-400118 GCA_009831015.1 Picea engelmannii | reverse complement strand
AGCACACCCGAAAACAAAGGATACCGCTATATCGAGTTGTCAAAGCAGGCCAACTCCTTCACCAAGGCAAATGGCTCACCAGGGACCAAGTTTAGCAGAAGTTTCCTCATCTCATGGAGGAAATCAACGCAATGGGGACCATTGCTTCCTATGGAGGGAGGATTGATCCAGGTGGATATCGGTGGCCACCCACCTTTTCCGACTGGCTCAAAACAATTCTCTGGCAATTTTGGCAATTTACTATTTTTAGCAGGTTTTAACTTCCGGGGCCATTTTGAGGGCCTAAATGAAGGTTTTTTGAGATCGAGGTTCTCAATGATAGTCTAAGGCATAATTGAGCCCCCAAAATGAATCTCCTCTACAACACCTTTCCAACGAGCTATCACACGCCTAAAACGGAGATCGTATGCAAAAGTTACGACCCCGGGAAGTTGATGTACTAACTTACCCAAACGGGGCCCACATGACTTTTGGCGCTTCATCTCCTAGGGTTAGGTTTTTGGATGTCTATGAATTTTGGCATTCTCGTCTATTTTAAAAAGGCCTCTAGAGCCTCATTGTAATCATCTTCTCATGGATGCGAGTAGAAGCCACATCTCTTCTCAGAGATAAGCTACCAGTGCCCTAGCTAGTTTATTTCCATTCTGTCTGTAAGCATATTTCAGTCATTTGTTATTAGAAATGAAGTCTTATTTCCGCTGCATCTCTGTGTTTATGTGTATTTCTGTATTTCATTGTGTTCCTACATAAATCCGGATCAGGTATATATGCCCAAGTGTGTCACCTTGGGGTGCCCCAGTCTTGTTCATGAAAAATAAAGATGGGACATTGAGATTGTGCATCGATTTCGGACAAGTTCAACAAAGTGACTATAAAGAACAAGTATCCTTTGCCAAGGATCGATGATCTCTTTGATCAGTTGAAGGATACAAATATATTCTCAAAGATTGATCTCAGGTCAGGATATTATCAGGTAAGGATTAAAGAGTAAGACATCAGTAAGAATTCCTTCAGGACAAGGTATGGTCACTATGAATTCACAGTGGTGCCATTTGGGTTATCAAATGCACCAACTGTTTTTATGTTTTTAATGAATGGCATTTTCCAAGAATATTTGGACAAGATTGTCATTGTCTTTCTAGATGAAATCCTTGTATATTCCAAGTCGGAAGAAGAGCATGAGCATCATTTGAGGATGGTGTTGCAAGTGCTAAGAGAGCATCAACTGTATGCCACATTGAGCAAGTGCTCATTTTATCAAAACATAATTCACTATTTGGGGCATATCATATCTGAAGAAGGGATAGCAGTGGACCCTGAAAAGATTGAGGCCATTAAAGAGTGGAAAACACCTAAGAATGTGACATAATTCAGATTCTTCATGGGTCTAGCTGGCTACTACAGAAGGTTCATTGTAGGGTTTTTGAGAATAGCTCACCCCATCACTTCCTTGCAAAGGAATGGGAAGAAGTTTCAATGGACAGAAGAATGTGAAAAGTTCTTCCAGAAATTGAAGCAGTTGTTAACCAGTGATCCAATTCTAAAGATTGTAGATCCGAATGAATATTTCATGGTTTGCACAGACGCATGCAAAGAAGGACTGGGTGGAGTCCTTAGTCAGAAAGGATTTGTGATATGTTTTGAGTCCATAAAATTGAAAGAGAATGAAAGGCTCTATGCCACTCATGATTTGGAGTTGGCATCCATAATGCATGCTTTGAAGAATTGAAGGCACTACCTCATGGGAAAGAGGTTTGAGTTGAGGACAAACCATAACAATCTGAAATATTTGTTTGATCAACCAACTTTGAATGCTAGGCAGAGTAGGTGGTTGGAATTCCTCCGTGAGTATGACATTGATATTAAGCACATCAAAGGAAAAGAGAAAAAAGTGGTTGATGCACTCAGCAAGAGAGTGCATGAACTACATGCTACAACCATTAGCATGTATCAGACGGATCTTAAAGGAAGAATTTCCGAGGCTGCAAAGGTTGATTTGCAATACATGGAATTGGTAACTAAATTGCAGCAAGGTAAAATGCAGTAGAAAGCTAAAAATTATGAATTGGGAATTGATGGAATTCTCTTGTACATAAACAAAGTTTATGTACCAAATTCTCCTGAATTGAGAAGTACGATTTTAAAAGAAATGCACAATGTACCTTATGCATGACACCCAAGATATCATACAACAGTTTCAACAGTCAAGTGCCAATATTATTGGCCAGGCATGAAGAGGGAGATTATTGAATACATAGCTAAATGCTTGGAGTATCAAAGGGTCAAGGCTGAGCATAGACACCCAGCTGGGTTGCTACAACCATTACCCATTCCTCAGTGGAAGTGGGAAGTGGTGACAATGAATTTCATTACAGGATTTCCCAGAACAAGTAAGCAACGTGATGCGATAATTGTGGTGGTGGAAAAACTTACTAAAGTTGCCCATTTCATTCCTATGAAGGTTACTCACAAGGAAACCAATGTTGCTGATATTTATATGAGGGAAATAACACACTTGCATGGAATACCCAAGACAACTGTGTCTGATAGAGACCCACAGTTTACCTCAAATTTTTGGAAGGGGTTATTCAAAGGGTTCAGAACAAATCTGAACTTCAACACAACCTATCATCCTGAGTCTGATGGGAAAACATAAAGGGTGAACCAAGTGATAGACGATATGCTAAGGATGTATGTGATGGACAAACCATATAAATGGGAATATTATCTACACTTAGTAGAATTTGCCTACAATAATGGGTATCAAGCATCACTGAAGATGAGCCCATTTGAGGCACTTTATGGCAGAAAGTGCAACACCCCAGTAAGCTGGGACAACCCAGCTGATAGAGAAATAGTTGCGACATAACTGCTCAAGGAAATGGAAAAGAAAATGCTGAAGATTTAACATAATTTGAAGGCTGCCCAAGACATGCAGAAAATATATGTTGACAAGAACATAACTCACAGGGAATTTTAAGTGGGTGATCATGTTTTCTTGAAGATGAAAGCCAACATAAGTTCCTTGAAGTTGGGAAACTGTTTCAAGTTGGCAACCATATATTGTGGGCCATTTGAAATCCTAGAGAGGATTGGCCCAATAGCTTATATGCTTGCATTTCCTGCATCTATGTCTATACATAATGTATTTCATGTTTCATTGCTTAAGAAATATATACCTAATGCTAATCATGTTATTTATTGGAATGCGATTCAGGTGGAGCAAGAAAGTGCTTTTCAAGTGCATTCGGTATGCATTATGGACCGAAAAATCAAACAACTCCAGAATCGAGCCATAGGGCTTGTAAAGGTCCAATGGACCTGGTACGGTCCTGAGGATGAAACATGGGAGCATGAAGATGCTATGCAGGCAGAATACCCGCATATTTTTGAAGATTTTGAAAATATTGCTAATGTTATGTAAATGAGTTGCACCGAGGACAATGCAAAAATAAGGGGAGGGGATTGTAATACCCCAAGGCCGAGCCCCTTGTGAAATGTAATGATGTTTATAGGATGGTGAGCCAGGTAATTATAAGCTGGCAGGCTTATGTGTTTATTAGGCCAGAGAGCCTAGATGCTAAGGCCAATGGGCCTGATTTTGTAGATGTAATTATGCAGATTATTAATAAAATACATCGCTGCGTGTAGACTGACCATGAAGAAAGAGTTATGGGGGACTAAGCTCCACTAGGTAGGGAAAGGGATGGGGCTGAGAGGCTAGGAAAGAGGGGCTAATCTTGAGGTCTTAACCCAAGGGAATATTATAATGTATTCCTAAAAAATAACTAAAGTTGGGAAATAAAACCAATTATCCTAAGTTCCTTTGGGGAGAGGAACAAAATCCAAGCGGAGAGGAACGTGCTCTTGAAGAGTTAAGTGTCACCCATGATGCATGCAGATTTATGTGGGAATTTACACCATTGTTGGGGTTCACAAGCCATTCTGGCGACCATACTGAGGAGTTCTCTCTCACCATTGTAGCTCTCTCATGATCCTACATACTGACCATTCTCACCATATTTTCTTGATCACTCTCAGCATTCAGACCAGTCTGGCCATTTTGGTTTCCCACGAGTTCATCCTCAACATTCTGGCCATCCCTTGTGTAGTTCACGCATGCACTGAAAAAGCACACAGTTAGATCCATTTCCACCATTGTGAACCTCTGTAATTTGCTGAGTCGTCCCCTTGCCTTACCCAATTTTGGTTGTTGTGGATTGAAGAGGCGGCTTGTCAGGACCATGGTTGAAGAGGCGGTTTGTCTAGCCCGTGGTTGAAGATGTGGGTTGTCAGGCCCATGGTTGAAGAGGCAGGTTGTTAGGCCTGTGAGTGACTCTCTCTCTAGGTGATAGAGTGTGCCGGGGAAGTGATTTCTCCTGGAGGGATTCCAACACCAACTACAGAGCTCTGAGAATTCCTGATCCGACATGTTGCTGAAGCCCTAGAAGGGAAGTGGAGCAGCTGATGGACTGTGGAATAGTGTAGGTGCATATTCCTGGGGTGGGACAAGCATGTGGGGAATGAGAGTCCATGAGTAGTGGGCGTAAATAGGCTCCTCGAAGAGAATCCTTCTAGTTGCATTATGTAGTTTCCCATAGCCTCAACCTAGTCTAGGATTCCTTTCCCTTGGATTGAGTTTAGTCCCAGCTTGAGGGTGACCCACTGCTGAGCGTGATGAGCAGCATGGTCTAAGGCTGGGAGGTTCATAGAAGGTCTGCATGCAGTTGGTGGTCATCTATTGAAAGATAAGTACCAAATCTCTGCTCTCTGTATGATGTGTATCTTGTACATGTGTTATAATGTTATCATAATTTCCTGTGTTATTGCATGTATGTATTACTGTCGCTTTTGCATGAATATGTGTATGAACAAAATTTCATGCTTGTTTAAAATTTTATTATATATATATATCAGAGTTGTTTGTTAAGTGACATTGCTCGGCCTATGTGGTGGCTGGGGATGTTACAAAATGGTATCAGAGCAAAGAAAAAAAGATATAGTCGTTGTGTAGCATTAATCAACAGGGGTTAGAGGGTTGAGGACGTTACAGACTGTGATTATAATTAAGTTATCCATGCTTTTATCTTTTTATGCTGATGTATTTGACATTTCAATGATAGAGTAGGGACTTGTTATGAAACAATTTTGATTGTTTTTATGTGTGCATTTAGGATTAAATCATCACTAAGTTGATTTACGTTATAAAAATTCCCTCAACATAGTCAATACAAATGCTCATGTCCTCCACAAATGTTGTGTAGTGTCTCACAAGTATATAAGAATCCTTGACCAATAGAATTAAATGAACAATTGTTCTTGGTTTAATTAACAATATACAAGAACACTATCATTTTTGGCACAACTGTTGGGGAGGCACTAAAGGATATATGATACTTGTTTTATACTGGTCACAGGGATAAGAAAACTAGGGTGCAAGTAACCTAGGGTATTGTTAATTGACCGTTTACCAACCACCATCCTTGTGTTAATTAGGTCATCTTAGGATGCATGTCTAGAGGAGATAAAATCCTCACGGTCATTGTCGTGGTGCAGTAGGAGCCACCCACAACACTAACTCCTTGGAAGGAAAACCAGAGGGATGAGACAACCCTCAAGGTGTCTTTGGAACCCAACCTAAAATCCTAATTGAGAAAATAACGCCCAACATCCCAGATAGTCCCTCTAGGGTTAATTTTACAACTGATGTAGCCATATGATCTCCTGTTTCTGAATCTACCAAACCTTGAAAATCAAGGTTACTCTAGGAATTCCATCGAAGAGACAAATCACTCTATTAAATCAAATGAATCCTTAGTATTATGGGAAACTAAGTTTCTTTGTATGGGGGAATAAGTACAAGTGCCAAAATAGAAAGAACCAGTTACCTTCGAGTTTCCTATCCATGAATTCTATGGCCGGGTTCAAATGAAAAATATTCCACCTTCTACCTTACCCAGTTTCCATGGATTTCCTAGTGAGGACCCAAATACTTTCCTCTTTGAATTCAATGTCCTTTTCTGGATTTATGATTACTCCTTCGATGCCTAAAAGTTAAAACTATTCACAACTTTTCTGAAAGAAGCAACTCTCCACTGGTTCATGGGGCTTGGGGGAAACTCTGTTAAAACTTAGGATGAAATGAGACTGAAATTCTTGAAGAAGTACGAGGATTGATGCAAGGTGAGTGATATTAGGGAGGAAATTTTCAAAATGACACATAGGGATGAGTAAATCCTAGAGGACTATGTTGAGAGGTTCTGGTATAATTTGCAGAGTACTAAAAAAAATTCACTAGATATTGAAACTTTGTACATTATCCTTCAAGGAATTAGGGATCATAGACATATTAAATATTATGGGGGTTGGATACATATCCCAATTGACATACATGAAATCTGTGAAATATGTAGGCACTATTCATGTGGCACTACCAAATCTTGTAGAGGCCCTAGAGACAATTTCAAAGGTCATCAATTCATTTGGTGGAGGGAGAGTTACCAAATTTGAGATAGGAAATTTGTTGGATAACTTCAAAATTGACATTCTTATCTCACTTATCTCCTAGTTAGATATCCTTCAGGATAAATAGTTCAAGAAATTGTCATCAAGGGGGGAGGGGCTCTAATGCCTCCTTACTTCTCCTATTGTGTCTCCTTTGTAAATCCTTCAATCCTATCCCAAGTTGTTCTTAAGGTGGGATGTTAGGATATTTAGACACTTAGGAGTTAGTTAATATCAAATTGGTCTAATGTGTTGTTAGGTAAAAATGTGTTTCTTTAGTATGCATTAGTATGCATTTGTAGTTAGGTAATATGACAGTCACGATATGTTCCCGACATAGAGTGATCCGATGGTTCATATTCTCCTCAATCTTAACGGCTACATTGATCCATGGATTATCACATGATTAGTCCATGCTATCTATTTAAATATCATGGAGGTTCATTTTACGATGATCGATTGTGAGAAACTCTTTCATAAATCTCTCTATAATATTTTTTTTTTGCATTAATAAATTGCTCCAAGTGGCCACGTTAGCTAGGGCTGTGGATGTTTCCCCACAAGGGTTTTACCATGTAAAAACATTGGTGTGTTGATATTTGATCTGGTGTTCGTCCTTTGTTGGAATACTTGTGTTTTTGAACATGGTATCAGAGTAATTTTGAAGACCCACTCCTATTGTAGATCGAGATCTTGAAGTCATGTTTCCACATCTCTAGTTTCTTCCATTTCCGTACATTTTTGGGCCAAGAGGACTATTTCATTGTGTCCAGAGTGCTCGTTTCAATTAGGAACACCTTTCTTTTCACTTGAATTTTTTTCGTTTTCCCAAGATACAACCATTTTAGTTAGATCCGGAGGTATAAAGCTTGAATACGTCCTTTCAAATTTTTATAGAGATAATATTTTGGTTTTATGTTTTTTATTTCCCAGTTTCTACTCTTATTGATTTGTGTATGCTCTTTTCCCTGCACTTTGTGCAATCTCAGAAAATAATAAACAGAGCGGAAAGGGTTTTCCTGTCTGGCTCTTTTCCATGCGCTCTGTGTGATATTGGTAAATAAGAAATAGAGGGAAAATTTTCATTTTCCGGGTACACTAACTGAGATCTAACCTTGTTGTCGAGAAGATAATTTTTTTTCTTGCGTGAAAATATTTTTTTTATGAGCATGCTCTCCAAGGGTGTCTTCCACAACAGTCCCAATTCTCCTTATTAACAATATAATGTGTTTTGCACTAGCTCACTTGTTAAAAGTTGATTTATTAAGTAAGAGGTCTTCATTTCAAGACTATTTTTTGTTACTTTTTTTGGAAAAAGTTCTTGCATCCATTGTAAAGTGTATTTCACTTAAATTATAAAATTGAATCACTATAAGTAGTTTCAGGCTAGGAGTGGGAAGAAATCATAATTCCACAGGATGATTATTCCATTAGCTTGAAGCTTAGTAAATAAACAAAATGCAATTGTTGGTCTTCTACAACGTATGACTCTTCCTATCACCTATGACACTTCATATGTACATTACTGTTACAAGAACCATAATCCCAAGGATTACTTATCCAACATTCCCCCCCTTAATCCAAAGGGGTGTGTGTGAGTCCAAGCATCATTCTGAACTACTCAATTTTTTCTCTTCCAAGCGCTTTGGTGAAGATGTCCGCAATTTGCTCATTTTTGGAACAATGTCTCAAGTGAGTTGTCTTGTACTCTACATGATATCGAATTAGGTGATACTTTGTGTTAATGTGCTTAGTTCGATCATGGAATCTTGGATTCCTTGCCAACTTGATTGCATAAGTATTGTCAACTATAAGAGGAGTATAATTCACTTGTTTCTCCAACAAATATTCAAGTATTTTTCTGAGCCACACAATCTCATTTGTCGCTTATGCAACTGGAACATATTCCACCTCTGTTGTGGAATCTGTTGGAACCAATTGTTTGTGTGATTTTCAGGAGACAAATGCTGATCCAAGACTCATGAGATATCCTGAAGTTGATACTCAAATTTCCATATCTCTATCAAAGTCTGAATCAGAATATCCGATCAGGTTGAAGTCATCCACCTTAGAGTACCTAAGTCCAAAATCTTGAGTTCCTTTCAAGTATTTTAGAACTCTTTTTGCAGAAGACCAATGTCCTTCACAAGGCTTTTGCATGAATTTGGAAAGAATCCCAACAACAAATGAAATGTCTARTATGGTGGTAGTAAGATAGATAAGACTTCCCACAATCTATCTAYAYTTGGTTGTGTCCTCAAATTCATTCCCTTCTTTTKATGTGAGTTTCAAATTACGTACCATTGGAGTAGAAACAAGATTTCACTCAACCATGCCAAAWWTTTTCAAAAGTTCTCCAATATACTTCTTCTAAGAGATGAATATGTACCYATTATTTTGAATCACTTTAATGCCCAAATAGTAGTGAAGATGTCCCAAATATGTCATCTCGAAGAATTTCTTAAATTATTTGTTTATGGATGCAATGTAGCTCTCATTGTTCCTTGTTATCAACATATCATCTACATATATGAMAATATATACAACATTTTTTCCAACTTCCTTAACAAACAAAGTTGCATAGTCAAGATTGAAATGCTTGAAATTTAATTTTAGAAGATGCTCAGTYAACTTTTCATACCATGCTCGCAGTGCTTGTTTCAAKCCATATAAGKATTTAATGAGCTTTCATRCCTTATTTTCTTGCACCRTCACAACAAATCCTTCTGGTTGAGACATAAACACATTCTCTTTCAAGTCTCCATTCATGAAAGCTRTCTTCACATCCATTTGATGAAGTTTCCATCCATTTTGTGCTGCCATGGAAAATAGAGTGTGGATTGTAGGAMGACATTGCATGTGGGGTTGGACCTATCAGAAGCACAAAATTACCAGATAAATCCAATTAATGAACTTGATGAAATATGTCAAGCCTCTTTACAACATACCTCTCTTGTTCAACAACAAAGGGCCAAGTGGCATGACAAATTTATCAAGAAAAAACGATTTAAAGAAGGCAACTGGGCCCTCCTGTTTGATTCCAAATACAAGGATTTCAAGGGTAAATTTTGTACTTGTTGGATGGGACCATATGAGGTCGACACTGTCTATGAAAATGGTTTCTTCAAGTTGCGTAGAATTGATGATGAACGGACTTCAATCATGGCCCATGGCCAACTATTTAGACTATACCGAAAACCAATGTCCAAGGAGGAGTTCATTCAATGTATACTTCGACAGACTGATCTTGAGGTTGTAAGTCAGGTGGTAACTCCACCGAAACCTACCTCCTCTTGATTCCCTTATATATATATATATAAACAAGGAAAATAATAATAATCTAGGATTGAAAACCTATTTTAGGCATCCCTAGACCTTGTGGCACTAGAAAACTAGGAAGTTGGTTGGTCTCACTTGGGAAAATACAATAATTCAAGTTTTGAAAACCTCTCTTAGGCACAAATTGACAAACTTTGCTCAAAAACTAGCTTGCTAGTGGGCAAAGTTTGTTAAAAAAGGAGAAAAAGTTAAAAAAAGAAGAAAAAAGATTAAAAGAAAAAAGAGAGAAATTTCTTTGTCTGATATCCTAAGCATATCACAAAATAAATTTCTATTTTGTAGAAATATGGAAAGACAACTTTGAATGATAAGGGGACAAATGATTATTCATCTCCCTTTTGCAATTACTGTTTTCAGAAAAGTTTCCTACAATTAAGCATCATCGACACATCTTCGACATTGCTTCATTATTGAACTCAAATATTAGAGGATATTGTATTATTTTTGTTTATTATAGTTGTTTCCTTCCAAATAATTTCCATTGCACTGAAGAAGACTTGTTTCCGTTGACATTTTCAGGGTTAGAGTAAGGATTAGCACAAGGAATTTATTCTCATTCAGGCATGGAAAGGTGGAGGTAACAATTAAATAACCTATGATCTTTTTGTAGATTTGAAAAATACTAAGACAATCTATAGATTATATCTCCGAGCCAAAAATTAAAAAACCATAATGACTTAACAAGACTGGTAACTTTTCCCTGATGTGATAAGACAACACACCTCTAGACCTCAAGACAATCTAGAGGTTTGAAATCCCTTCCTATAACCTGTAAAAGAACATTCCCTGCATACTTTTCTTATACTTTTCTTATCCACATTGAAGGAACCTTACTACGTATATATGCCAATCTCTTTTGAAAATTGTCATAAATAAAGCTCTCAGAATTTTATGGAATATCAAGCAATTGGAGAGGAAGTCTTGTAGTGTGTTCACTTTGTAGCCAATAATGATACCTTTTATTAAAGAGGGTTCCCTACATTCCAAGACATTTGAAGTCTATTTTTCTAGCATAAGTACTCTACTTCTCATTACATCCAAATTATCAAGCTTCAATTTCAATCTCTATGACACTCTGTTCCTTCTAGAATTCACACTGGGCTTTATGCTTTCCAAGCTTTCTTGTCTCAAGATTCCTTCCATGCCACTTATAATATCCCACCATTTAAAAGATTGAGTCTTTTATCCTTTGCTGTCATACTTGTATAATTTCCATATAGTTTTAACCCTACAACAATTTTTTATATAAAACACAAGCTCTTTTATAGCTAGGAGAATTGACTTTGGAAATTTCTACAAGACTAACTTCACACTAAGCCTGGCTATTCCAAATTAATTTTGTACTACTTATCAGTCTTTACCATTTCAAAACCTAAGACTCCAAGCCTACATACTTGTGTGATTTCAAAAACAAGAGCTACATTATAGCATATGCTTCGACATCTTTTGTAGGTAAAAATTTGAAAATATTACAAGACTGATTTTGAAAAAGGTTTGTAAATTATTCTTCCAAGGCTCATACTTGTATATTTTCTCATTATAAGACAATCCCATTTATCCCTACATTTTTTTCTTCCCATGGATTGATAATTCTATCATGCCATTGCATTGGAAATCATATTAACATAGCATACCCATAACATACCCACTTGCATTGCCTCCACTTTGAGCACCGATTCTTGAATAATATTTCATTTTAACTCATCAAAATATTTCTGTTGATTCTTACCCCACTAGAAAATCTTACTGCTCACTATTATGGCATGGAGTGGTGCAACTACCGCTAAAAAGGATGCTATGAACTTTCGTAAGTACTGTGCTATGCCAACAAAGCTTCTAACTTCAGTGAAATTAGTAGGAATTGGCCATTTTATGATGGTCTCCATCTTTGTGGGATCTATCATGAGCTCCCCTCCATCGATCAATACCCCAAATATACCAATTAATGTTGAGAAAACTCACATTTATTGAGGTTAGCAAACAATTGGTGCTTTTCCAGAGTCTCTGACACCTGAATGAGATGTGATAGTGATCCTCCCAGGTAGAGCTATAAACCAATATATCATTGAAATACACTATAACAAATGAATCTAAATATGGGTGAAATACATCATTCATCAATCTCATAAATGTAGTTGGTGCATTACATAAACCAAATGGCATGACCAACCATGCATACAAACCTTTCCTTATATTGAAGGTGGTATTCCATGTGTCTTCTTCTTTAACACGTACTTGGTGGTATCCTGATTTGAGATCCAACTTGGTGAAGTACTTTGCATGATGCAACTAGTATAACAAATCATCTATCCTGAGTAGAGGGTTTCAATTCTTGAATATAATCTCGTTCAAAGCTCTATAGTTGATACAAATTCACCAAGTTCCATCCTTCTTGGGTACTATGATAATAGGTGACCCACAAGGTGAGGTGCTTGGTCAATTACTACCTTCTCCAACTGTTGCTGCAATTATTTCTTCACTTCATCTACTTCCAAAACAAACTTTATATATATCCCAATATTGGGTAATGGCCGAGAGTTAGGAAAAAACTGTATCTCATGCTCCACTTCCCTCTTAGGTTGAGGCCCTTTAGGCTCCTATAACACTCCTTTGTATGCCTACAACAACTCCTTCAACTGTTGTTTCTTATTTTTAGTACACCCCTCGAGGGATACCTTTACTCTTACCTATTCATCACTTGACTGATTCTCTCATAAGAAAATCAAAACATAATTCTTACTTGAACTAATCAACTTTTTGGCTTGGTTGGCACTTACTAATGAGATATTTGATTTACCTTTATGTGCATTGATGGTGAAAAACTTCCCATCCTTGATTAGATAGTACTAGTTTTATCTTCTCATGAATATTGCATCCCTCATATACATGTAGGTGCTTCCAAACACTACTCCACACATGTCAAGGGGTACTACATATAACTCCACTTCATCAATCAAGTCTGCACTCACAACAAATTTTATCTCACATTGTTTTGTGACCTTGATCTCTGCATCCTTGTTTACCCACCCCAATGGATATGGGCTAGGATGACCATGAACCTCCAACCCAAGCTTGCTAACTAGATCAATTGCGTTGATATTGGCTAACGAACAAGAATCAAATAGGGAGTCTACCTTGGTCTTCTTGACCTTGATCTGTTAGAAAAACAGGACCGTGGAGTAATAAAATAAAGCAAATGCATAAATTAAAAAAAAAAAGGTACATAATACAATAGAGACACAGATATACATGGTTCACCCAGTGTGGGCTACGTCCACTAGAGAAATTTCCAGGTCCTTCCTTTTTATTATCCAACAAAAATGAAGGGATACAACCTACAACACACCCGCTATAACTTCCTCTTCTTTCTCTCACAATCTCCTCTCTCAGAATACAATATTCGCTATCACACTCAACCAAAATACAATTACCTCATACATAAAAGAGGGTTTCCTTCTAGGGAAAAAATCCCTAACATAACTTCTACCATTAGATTTGCATCCTTGTAATGAATGGTCCATATTGACTACGAAATTACAATATTTTACAAGGCAAAATTTCCCAAATTTTTTCTTCGGGGGTACTTCCCTCGAATCCCCCGCTGGGGGGGGATGAATTAATTGTTTCCACCCCCTTGGAACCCTCTAATGACAACAATGGGGGAGGAAATCCCCCCCACACCCCCTGTCAGGAAATGGGATCCAAACACGACTGAAACAAACCTCTAAATTAGGAAGATAATCAGGCTCCACAACCAATAAGATCTTGATATGGAAGAGTTTTATCATTTCCTTCTCTTCCTTGTGATGAAGGATACTCAGATTCACCTCCTTTTTCATTGAAGTGCATGAAGTGTTCTCATCCACATATGAGCTGCTCTTTACCTGATTGTTTGAAACCATGGCTACAAGGCTCTTCTTCTTGGCATCCTTCTTATGGTTCTTAGGGTTCATCTATGGATGTAGTTCCCAATACTTTTCTTCAATGTGACCATTGATATTGCATTGGTTACAATGGTTACTTGGATTCTTGCACTCATGTGTGTGGATTTCATCTTCTTGTCTTTCCATTTCCACTTCTTATTTCCCTCCTTGGAAGTGTCTTGGTGCTATTTCTNACTTTTCTTCAATGTGACCATTGATATTGCATTGGTTACAATGGTTACTTGGATTCTTGCACTCATGTGTGTGGATTTCATCTTCTTGTCTTTCCATTTCCACTTCTTATTTCCCTCCTTGGAAGTGTCTTGGTGCTATTTCTATTTGAAACCACTTGGCCATCCTTTTTTGTGGCCTATATTTTCTAGATACTATGCTTGCACACAAGCCTCATCAACTGTCTCTGTATTGAATATCATCACTTGATTTTGAAAATGACTATGTAGACCCCTCATGTATTGGAGGGGTACATCTCGTTTCTTGGGAGAGATACCCATCATTACAACCATCTTTCTTAATTCAATGGTGTAGTCCTACACACTTTTCCCTTGCGTTTTCTTGAAGTAATTCCAATGGATCCATTGGTCCTCTACATACCCAATAGGGTAAAACTGGGACTTAATGAGGGTTTGGAAATCCTCCCACTTAGTTATTGGTGGATCACCCTCCAACCTAAGTGTTTCCATGTTACTTTCCCACCAGATTAATGCATGGCCCTCTAATTTCATTCGGGAAAATGAAATCCTCTTCTCCTCATATATATTGGGAATAGTGAAATAGACCTCTAATTGATTCAACCAATGATTCAAATTTACTGCATCGATATCAACTTGGTATGGCTTGATATCCACTTTCAATTCCATTTTAAATACAGGCCGTGAACAGGTAATGGTACTGGAACTTGGTTTCCCTTTCTCAGGATCTTTTCTCGACTCATTTATGGGTCTTCATTATTTCCCAGTTTCCCCTATGATATGATCTTTGAGTTAGAGCCTCCAACCTCCCTGAATGGTCGACGATTTTTTTCTAGAGCTTCCATGATGAGGGTCATATTTCAAGATATATAAATGAATTGATCTTCCATCTTCACAAATATATTTTATACCGGATCTCGAGGGTTGTTGTGAACATAATCATCCACTATGGCTAAGATTCTGTGACTTTCTTCTTAAGACAATTCTTGGACCCTGCAACTTTCCACAAACACCTGAAATAAAATTGATTTGATACTAATATGATCTATAAAATACTATGGATATTCCACTGGAACAATTCCTCACAACATATCTTATAATATTATGAAATCTTAGATTATGCAAACTAATTTTTTTTGGATCCCAGATTCATTAATTACTATCTTTTCTTGAATTTATGAAATGATTGAATTGTGAAAAATGAAAGAAATGAGAAAAATAACACACCGTCATCCACACACAAATGAACAAAATATGTATCCTAGGAGACCCAATATGGGAGAAAACCTAGGTAGAAGATGAAACCTATGCTCTATTTTCTTTTCTTTAGTTATGGAAATGAAAATACAAAGAAAGAGGCACTCATTGTTGAGTTTTATTTGACACTGTGGCCAATATGGCTGCTACAAAATACTTTCCTTCTCTGTTATTCTCTCAAAATACCACTCCAGGCTACTATGCTCAACAATGGAACAAGTACAATGCTAAATTATGGAACCATTTCTCTTCCTAGTGTCCTGGTATTTAACATAACCTAATAGCCATCTAGGGTTAGGGTTTTGAGTTCCTCAACCCTCAATTAGTGATCAGATTTGGACCTTCTAGAATATTCTTAAAATTCCACTTATGTCTAGAACCATATGTGTGAGTAATGGGAGTTGATGTGGTATCCACGTCTCATACCATGGTGGTCAACAAGGTAGATCAACTTGTGGGAGGCATAACTTTTTCGTATGAGCTCCGATTGAGGCGATGTTTGCACCGTTGGAAAGGTATTGGTGTGTAGATCAATGTCGAGGTGTTTGTACAAATTTTGGACACTATAACCCAAAAAAATGTCATTTAATGCCTCAAAATGGCTTTGGACCCTAATTTTTGAAACTGGAACTCACCACTAAAATGACCCTGCAAACTGGTTTCTCCAATTTTTTCCACCTAGATAGTACCAATACATATGACAGATTATTATATGATCCAATCCATATGAGGCCCTACAATCCAGTTCTTCCAATTTTTCCACAAAACGAGTACCAATATAGATGACAAATTATATAACAATTCATTCCAGATCATTGATCCTTTCCCTTATGTGCCTTGATGAAGAAGCTCCCACCTCCTTTAACCAATATATATTTATTTTCTCTTATATAGAAGAGTGCATCTTTGTCCCATAGATAAGGGTTCCACACACCACATCACATCTGTTGTTGCTACATTGGATTCCATCTCAATGAAAAAATTAACATTTATGACAAACTTTACCATACAATGCCAAACACTTACATTACAAAGATTTCCTTATTGTGTGTTTTATCTTCCACTTGGATTATTGAGCACACCATGGTGAAAAAATGTTCTCTTCCATTGGCTCCCAAGCTCTGCCTTCAAAAATCATGTCCTATTGTTTTTCTCTACTCTTTTATAGAGTTGTTTAGAAATGTAGTCAAATACGAGTAAGGGTATCGACTCATTAAGTGTTTTGGCCATTATTGTTTAAGACCCATTTAATCAACTTTGACTAAATTAAACCATTAATTGCCTTGTTTCGTAAAGTTACTAAAGACAACAATTTTTTACTATTTTGATCACAAGCCGACTTTACATTAAATGTTCTTAGTTCCCTCTCCAAGGAATAACTATTTTGTCTAGGGAAAAGTCAAATTCAATCACTCAAGACATATCACATAGGCATATTACATATTAGATAGATTCTTATCCTTCAAAATAACAAAATCAATTCCTTTTTTGGCCCATTCACACATAGTCAATCTAGTCTTCCCATCCCTTCATCCTGGAATTAGATCTTTGATATTTTTAAATCATGAGGGGAGGAAAGGAGTCTATTTTAGTAATGTTAATCCATGAGGAATTTGGGGAGCCATCCACCAAACTTGAGGGAACTTAAGCTTGGAAGGTAGGGCTTGAGACAACATCGATAAGTAGGGTTAATAAGTTTTATCATTAACTTAAGCTTGGAAGGTAGGGATTAAGACAACATCGATAAGTGAGGTTAATAAGTTTTATCATTAACTTAAGCTTGGAAGGTAGGGATTGAGACAACATCGATAAGTGGGGTTAATAAGTTGTATCATTAACTTGGAAACATTGAGTGGGTGTTACAAAATGTTTCATCTGTAGACAAATGAAACCTCCCTTGGATTACCAGACCCATATACCAAGAAATAAACAATAGAAGTGGACACTAACATCCCTTTGAACTCATTTTAACCAATCAGAAAGAGAGAGAAAGAAAGGGCATGTTGTTTCTTGTTTTGAAGTTTGTCCTCGATGCTTCCAATTCGTGAGCTTGATCTTCAAACTCCCTAGCGCAACTTGATACTTGCAATGGGAAGCAAAGAGAAAAAACTATATCCTACTCTAGTGGATTAGGTAAAACAAATTCATCTATGAATATTGAAGAAACAATAGACAAGCACATGCAAGAATACACAATCTTGAAGGAAATAGGCCAAGTATATTCAAATGAGAACCCAAAGAGAATGCTTATAGACCATGATTGCTGCAGAAACAACCTCTCCAAGCTCTCGTCCTCCATCCCTTGCATGAATCTACCAAGATCAAAATGATGATACTTTGACTGATTACCTCCCTCCTTCACTTTGGAAATCCCTCAATATATAGGCTTGAGAGGCACAACCAACATGAGAAAATGAGGGATATGGTTGAGGATATGGATCCTTGAGGTTTGGATCAGATCCTAAAGTGAAATCAAAGCATGAGGGTCGAACATAACCAACCCAATATGAGAGAGTTATCCCATGGAATTAGGTGGAGGAGATCCCCCTTTTCCCTCAACAAGAATTGCGCTCTCCTATAGTGAGAGACAGGGTGCCATCCTAGTAGTGGAGATCCCCTAATATGGTATAGGGGGTGCCATGGAACTCCCCCATCATGTACAGGGGGTGCCACCCTTCATAAATGCCCCCCAAAAGGTCAAATTTTCCAAGGAAAAGGTGTGTTTTGACCTAGAAATGATGGGTTTCCTCCTCCCATATGACTTAGGGGTCAAGGACAACTGTTTTCATGGTGTCAAGGGGTGGAAACATCTGAAAAAGTGAATGATACACTTGTAAATGTGCATACAACACTTGCAATAGTGCATGTGACACTTATCGAGGTGCATATGCCACTTTGTGACACTTGCGGCACTTTAGGGTGCGAAATGAAAATGTGACATTTTGATATGTAACAAATGCCCTCTAAAGTGTGAGGTCACAAGAGAAACTGATGGTCGAAACACTTTACATATTCTTCAATGTGAGGGTGCTGGAGTGGGAGAACCTGGTAGAAGTTGTAAACAATCATCAAACAATATTAATATATATTCCATTTCCAAGGCATGCATACCTGCACTCAGAATACGAGATGACTCAAAGCATGGCCGCCGATCAATATACTGCGGATCCATGAAAATACTGACTAAGGATATGGCCACCAAAGATACAATGTGGATCCATACCTCCATGACATGAATTGATCGCAACCACAAAAAATACATAATGGAGCTACGGGATGACAAAACATAGCCACAGATCAATACAATGTGGATCTATGTGATAGTATATATATCAGTAAGATTGTCAGTCTGGTGATTGTACTGAAATATTTTACATGCTCAAATGATCTCCATTGAAGCCTAGTAAAAGCACATAACAGAGTGAATTCCCAACCCAGGGTCTTTGTCCCGATCCCAATTTGGTATGAATCTAGGCATGTGAATAGATGATTTGATGTTGAACATGGTATAAACCACTTTATTACTGGTCATTGATGTAAATTGTTAACAAGTGCGAGGGAAATCACCGATGATGTTAATGACTCCCAAGGAACCCTAGTACATTCCAACGAATGTGAATAAATGAGATGAATTTGAACACTCATGGAATCATCCGATCACAGGTAAATGATGTAAACCTACCATCAAAAGCGAGGAGGCCTACCATTGAGTCTTGCAGGTCCCAAGGTACTAACTAGTTTCTAAGTATAATTCCCAATTAATGTACTAAAGTTGACAAGAAAAGGATCGTCGAAGGAGGGCCTTGATGTATCCCCCATCATCGACACAAAACTGACAAAGGAAAGTGATGTAAGATGGTGAATCGAATGAGTATGGACTGACATAGGAAATGGAAACTAGTAATACTGCAGATGGATGGTTTGAAGTGAAACTTCCCTTGAACATTATGAAGCACGACAAATAACTTGGAAACATTGACTCGACGAGTACTGAGAACATAATGTGATGGAAAATAAGAGCACTCTTCAACTGGAACGAAAAAGTATGACGACACATGGAATTGGTATGACTCAGAGACAAGAAAATTACCCAACTATAAGACAAGACATAAATAGGTACCACGTTCAAGGGCGACAATAGCTGCCATAACGGATTCCAAAAAACTTGACCCACTTCCTTCAATTTCCCCCCCCACACAGATGGATGAGTACCTCTTTCTTTTTTAACGAGATTTGAGGAGGATAAAAGATTCCCGGTATAGCTCATCCTTTGGATGAGTCCCTCATCATATCTTTAATGAACCTAAAGAAGGAGGGGTTCAGTCCCATATGGGTCTTGGAGATTGGATGCACATAGGTCCTTCGATGCATAATCTTATGGGCCCAAAGAAGGTAAACGTGGTGGTTTTTCATGTTTAGAGAGTCTGAAAAGAACTTAAAGACGACTCCATGGACGATTTTTTCATAAATTTAGTATCCCAAGCCCGAAAAAAGTGTAAAACAATACAGGGGAGAACTCTTCTAATCATGCTTGATTAGAGTGTTCCTTTTTTGTAATTAGTCCCATGAGGTTGAAAAAGAGATAAATACTACTCAAAAGACTCCCTTTAAAACCTTTTAATGAGTGTGAAAGGAAGCAAGTTCACTCGACAATATTTTCATGTTTAAGGAGTCTAAAAAGAGTTTAAAGGAAACTCCAAATAGTTCCTTTTTCGTATAGCTTTTATGAGTAAGAAAAAGAGATAAAATTATTCTCGGTAACCTATTCTCATGTTTTAACAAGCATGAGAAAGAACGAAGACTAAGATCAGTATCCTATTCTCATGTATTTACGAGCACGATAAAGAACAAATACTAATCTCGTTCTAGAAAAAACTACCATGTTACGATGGGAACAACCCTCGAACGAGGATCACTCCTAGCAACGTGTCTCTCTAGAGGTATTTTACCCCTAGCTTGTGTGATAGAAGCTAGCGATTTTTCTCCATCATGATGTTTAGAGGCTGGTGACCTGCCCCCCATCATCATTTCCTCTGACTCTTCTTCTTCTTTCCTCGTTTAGGTGGCTAGTTACTAATGGGAAAATCTTCATTGGGTTGAGGAAAAGAAGGTTCAAGTACTCAATCGAGAGTGAGAATCAATTCAGATGGAGGTGGGTCTGTTTCATTTTTTAACGAGCTTGACATAGATGATGAACTACGATCGTAAGCGTCTGTTTAATTTTTAAATGAGCTTGACACATGAAAAGAACTATGCTCATTGAGACCAAGTACTACCAAAGGATCAGATAATTCTAAGGATTGTCGCACCTGAGTCGAAATCATATTTAACGTGGAAACCTGTGGGGTGGGAGGAGTAGGCAAAGGAAAAACCCCCATGAGAAAAGAATCCTTAAGGCGACCTACTCGTACACTCTCAAAACTATTCCATCCTAGAAAAGGGACATGATTTGTTGCAACATTGTGGAGATCTGGAGTTGTATTGTCAAGTTGGTCAACAATGATAATTTTTCCTTGATGGGGAAATCGTAAAATACAAACACCAAAGATGCGAAACAAATCATCGCATAGAACCAACTATGACCAAGTAACAAATTATAATCCATGGGCATGTCAACTACTTCGATATTGATCGAAACAATTTTACTCTTCAATGTTACAAAAAAACATTGCAATAGTCTATGAGCTTGGAAACCACATCCATCAAACACTTTCAGGGTGGTAGGGGACTCACTAAGTGTAGGAGAACCAAGGGCTCTCCAACAAGGCAAATACATGACACAGTTGGAGGCTCCCTCATCCAAAACAGTGTGATGGATGTTCTTTCCACCAACCAAAACTTGAATTTGGAATGCTAAGTGGTGGGAGAGTCTCTCGTTAAAATAATACAAATTAAATGTAATCAGGTTCAACTCCTCGGGATCCATGGCTCCAATGGCTGACAACAGGGTTCTACGTTGAGTTGGACAGTGATGTAGAACTTCGAGGGCTGAAATATAAATAGGTGCTTGCGCCAAATATTCAACGATATTGTAGTTGTAGGTAGCACACACATTTGGATTAAATGTCACCTTTCTAATTACGCTCTTGGGCGGGTGCAACGTTGCATCAGAATTTGGTTTCTCAATCTGAAGAGGATTGGAAGATGGAGGAGGAGTGGAACTAGAGGGATGATCGACAAACTTTCCTTTAGTTTTATTACCTAGAGGAGTGTCATAATTATTTTCACGAGTTGTGACATTAACCATCTTAAACATGTACACCTCAAAGGCACTCGTGGAAGCATCCCCATGGTGGGAATGACCTACGTTTCCCCCTTGCGGAGGGGCAGGGTTTTGCGCAAACAAATGTTGTTGTTGAATCGGTCGGGAGGAACCCTTCATATATTTAGCGACAACCTCATGATGAGGGTAATATTTCGTATAGTGGTCTTACTCACAAATAACACAAGGAGATTTAGGATTCCTAGTTGGTTGAGTATCAACAGTCTTAAGATTATCCTGCTCATTAGAATATTTCTTGTATTTACCCTTGTTTTTATTCTTACCTCCTAGTTGCTGAGATGCAGTGTATTGGACTACATTCACCTCAGAGGTTTGAACAGGAGGGGAAATAGTTTGGGTGTCCGAAACATAACTTGGTTTTGGAGCAAGTCTTGATGGATCGTTCAATGGACGAGGTGCGTGAGGGATCATATCGTAAAGTGTGTCGGACTGGGAATAAACCAAGTCCAAATACTGC
This sequence comes from Picea engelmannii, assembly GCA_009831015.1. Classification (NCBI taxonomy): domain Eukaryota; kingdom Viridiplantae; phylum Streptophyta; class Pinopsida; order Pinales; family Pinaceae; genus Picea; species Picea engelmannii. The sequence goes on along the minus strand of ML814080.1, from coordinate 378,146 downwards.
ACACGAATGATAGCCCGCTCCTTAGTAACTACATTTCCCATAGCAACATCATGAGAAATGGGAAGCAAGGGCAACTTTGTAAACCAATCCGAGAGGAGGTTGTCTGGAATTGGAGGTTTAATCAACCATCTTTGTTGTCTTCACTCATAAATATGATCAGATATGTGGGTGGAAGAGGATTTTTGGAGTGAGGTCAAAAGCTCTGTACTGGTCTCATACCATATAGGCAATTGAAAGTGCATCCAAAAATCCATGGCAAGAGAATTAAAGTTGGCAAAGGAGTTACACAACAGTTCAATATACCATTTCACTAGCGGACATGTAAGTGTTCTTTGAAAAAGTCTAAGACGAATGGAATCATCCATCAAAGAGTTGTAAGAATACCATAAATGGAAAGTCATAACATGATTGTTAGGATATTCCCCAGTTTTCCCGTCGAATTTTTGAATGTCGGACAATAATTTGGCAGGGATGGCGGGCCAAAATGGGGCATGAAGGTTGGGATTGTTTTTCAAACGTGAAAGATCTGGCAGATATAACATAGCCAATAATGGTAGTTGTCCGTTAGGTTGTGGATACTGGTGATAACCATATTGCATGGTTACACCAATAGGACTATATCCAGGTTGCGGAGAGACGACAAAACTAGATGGTCCTCCCATATAAGTTGGCTTCCTAGGTTGTCTACCCATGTAAGGTGGTTGTCCTATTTTTCCACCTATGTAGTGTGACTGAACAGATGGAGCTCCTACATACTTTGGTTGACCTGTTGGTCCCCCCATATATGGTGGTGGAAGGGAATGTTGCATTGAAATCATGGGGTTGACAGATTGATAGGGAAAAGTTCCTTGCACAGGAATCCCCATCAGATTGGGTTGAGCCCACAAAGGATTCACAACTTCTGGATATGGATGTCCATGTTACAAGCCAATGATAGTAGGGATAAAAGGACTTACAAGAGAGAATTTCCCCCAAGCTTGTTGATGTTGCAACCATGTAGGTTTCCCCCTAGTAAAACTTTTCCCTGCAACTGAAGGTTGCCCCCTAGCTAAAGGTTGGCCTCCCATTGAAGATTGACCTCCAATGTAGGGTGAAATAATCTATGATTTGTGAGATGAAGGCTGAGTGTCTTGTGTAATTGTGGTGGTGTGAATGACTTGACTGTCGACCATCTAACTGATGGAACGACCAATTAAGGCACTTGGTGTGTGCATGTGTGGAAATAGTGAAGTAGGAATGCTACCAGACCCATGTGCAAAAGGAGATGAATGCGCAAGTGGTTGAGTTGGGGTTACCTGGGTCAATGAGATTTTCGGTAAGGATGAAGCACCAACAATATCAACTACAAAATTTGTGGAAAAAATGAGTTCCCAAGTCCTTCAGGAAAACCAAAAGATGATGGGTTCACGCAAAAATATGGTGTAGTGGTGGAACATGGCGATAATCGATAAGAAGAATACGAATCAACATATCTCATGGATGGTGCATCAATGAGTGGTTGGCCAAATGGATCAGTAAATGAAGGATTCATGAAAGATGCAAAGATTTCTATGAAGTTTGTGACTGGTTCTTCAATGTTTTGGCCACTTCAAGGAGATACGCTCCCGATTTCAAAAGGTTGATCTACGATCATTGCTTCGTAAGAAAAATTGTGTTGAGGTTCTTGAACATTAGGTTCCATACCTTGTATACTGTGAAATATTCGATCCCAAGGCCGACTATGAAAGTCAAAGAAACACACTCCTATGAAAACTAAAAGCAATCAAGCAAGCAATAATAGGCTCAAGGATATTCCGAAGATGGGATATCAAGCTGCCAATGAAGAAATGAGAAGTAGTTACCCTGACCTCCATGTAACAACCCTTCTCAGTATAAGCAACCATCACTTTCGTGGGATCACCCTCTAAGGGTACTGAGAGTGTGATATGACGTCTGCCCCAGGTACCGTGGGAATCCCCCCACAGTCACCTCTGTAGGTACCTAGGAAAGGCCACTAAGGATACCAACTTGCAGTCAGCCTTCGGGTGGGTACAGGTGAAAGTCTGGACCAAACGTATGGAAGGATATCAAAGTACAAATATATTCAAGAGAATTTAAGACAAGTGGACTGGTAGGACATTAGAGGACCCAGAAGGGATTCAAATTTTACAAAGCACCGAGACCAAATGAAACTATTGGTTTCTCAAGAAAAAACCCCAATATATTCTCTATCCACTACGATTGGTTAATCTTTGGAGGGGTAATCTACACTGCTCTCCCGCACATGACCTTGTGTTTATCCCCTGCATGAGAAGGGGTTCCAAACTATGCTTATATGAAAGTTGGATTTGAATTCTCTTTAGTGCTCCACAATATTTTTAGTAGTCTTGGACAATTTAACCACTTTCCTAGTCCAAAGATCCTAATCCTGTGCTACTGATGGTGTGCTAAAACCAAAAAATGTTCTAGTTGATTTTATTAGCATGTGGTTGATTTTAATGGATTTTAACTCAAAGGGTTCACATAGATGAAAATGATGATGTGTAAGAGACTCGACTCCAATAGAATGCAAAATAATGAGATGCAATTCTTTCTTTCGATGAATTCTATGTATGGGAAGGACAATAATTCTATTCTTCTTAAAACAAGCAAGCACTCAAAACAATACGACTTTCAATTTTTGGGATCAATATGATGTCAAACTACCAAGCAAATATTGTCGAAAACCGAAATGCACATGAAAACTAGCTCTTTTTCCAAACATAAACTAAAACAAACTTCCTAATGAATGAAAAATTTCTTCGTTTGATTATGTATGTAAGGATATATGCAAAATTTTCTGCTTCTTAACTTTCAAATGGAATGAAATACATCTATGCTTGACAATAAGAAGTACAAGGAAAAAAATCAATCAAACAAAGCACACTCAAAATGACGAGAGCTGAAAGAAAACAAGTAGGGGATAACATGTTCAATCAAGAACTAAAAAATGCAAAAGATAAAGAAGACAAGCACTCATGAATACCCTCAAAACACGAGCAACAAGAAACATAAATCAAGCTGGGTTGTGGTAAGCAAAAGAGAGTCCTAATCATCCATAAAGGTGAGATGTCTTAATGAAGACAAAAAGGATCAATTCCAAGCAACCTTTGCAAACCTTAGTTTATGAAAATTCCTAAATAACCAATCAATCTGAAAGCTTTGTGAGACGAAGATTAGACAAACTCAAAGGCAGGAAGAACCAAGGGATCATGTTAATCCAAGGGGACCACAACTAGGAGATAATTTGCAAAATCAAGGAATAAAGATGAATGAGTGATAAATATAAATATCGCAAGCCAAACAAAGTCAAAGACAACTAGGAGACTCTGGGAAAAAAACCCCCTCAAAATCAGACTAAGAAAGAGTAAGCAGAAAGAGGTCAAAAAGTCAAAACAGGGGGATTTACGCCCCTATTCTCAAGGAGACAACGCCATTTAGGGGAATGGAGCTATGTAGGAGGATATGGGGGAGAGCCAGTCAACTAATGGATCCCTCTAACATGCCTCTAGGGAGCACTAATCAAGGTAATGGCACCCCTGTGTGAACTGTAGGGGAGTTCCACCCTTATGAAAAGTTCAATTTTTTTCTCAAAAAGGCTAAAAACTTAGAAAACATAATTAATGACTATGTGATATCTTCAATGAAGAATAGGGAAGGGGAAATAGATCAAAATAAAGAAACAAAAAATATCTAATGATAGGCAAAGACTTTAGATGATCTAAGGAAAGACTAGTCAAAGTCCTTCCCCAATGTAGTCACCAATTTCTGTTACGAAATGTTTCGTCTATGGACAGATGAAACCTCCCTTGGATTACCATACCCCTATACCAAGATAGAAACACTACAAGTGGACACTAAAATCCCTTTGAACTCATTTTAACCAATCAGAAAGAGAGAGAGAGGGAGAAAGGGCATGATGTACCTTATTTCGAAGTTTGTCCTCGTTGCTTCCAATCCTTGAGCTTGATCTTCAAATTCCCTGGCATAACTTGATACCTGCAATGGGAAGAAAAGAGAAATGAATATATCATACTCTAGTGAATTAGATAAAACAAATTCATCTACGAAGATTGAAGCAACAATAGACAAGCACATGCAAGAATACACAAGCTTGAAGAAAATAGGCCAAATATATTCAAATGAGAACCCAAATAGAATACTTACATACCACGATTGATGCAACAACAACCTCTCCAATCTCTCCTTGTCCAACCCTTGCATGAATCTACCAAGATCAAAATGATGATACTCTGACTGATTACCTCCCTCCTTCACCTTGGAAAACCCTCAATATATAGGTTTGAGAGGCACAAACACCATGAGAAAATGAGGTATATGTTTGAGGATATGGCTCCTTGAGGTTTGGATTAGATCCTAAAGTGAAGCCAAAGCATGAGGGTCTAACATAACCAAACCAATCTTAGAGAGCTGGCCCATAGAATTAGGTGGAGGAGATCCCCCTTTTCCCTCAACAAGAATGGTGCTCCCCCATAGTGAGAGACATGGTGCCATCCTAGAAGTGGTGCTCCACTAATATGGCATAGGGGGATCCATGGAACTCCCCCATCATGTCCAGGGGGGCTCCACCCTTCAAAAATACCCAAAAAGGGTCGAATTTTCCAAGGAAAACGTGTGTTTAGACCTAGAAATGATGGGTTTCCTCCTCCCATATGACTTAGGGGTCATGGAAAATTGTTTTCATGGTTTCAAGGGGTGGTGACACCTGATAAAGTGAATGCAACACTTGGAAAGGTGAATATGACACTTGCAATAGTGCATGCAACACTTACTGAGGTGCATACATCACTTTGCAAAAATTGCGACACTTTAGGGTACGAAATACAAATGTGACATTTTTATGTGTAACAATGGGTGAAGAAATTACAAAATCATAAAGTAGGGAAGAAAATGTAGTACCATTGGCTATCCTTTTGGCGGGTACAACAAGATTCCTTGAGTTTGCACTAATAATAAAAAAGAGCATGCATTTTAGGAAGACACAATCAATGAAGTAACATGATCATGAAATGCATAAGTAACTACAGGACCAACCCCGTTGTAGAGTTTAGTTGAGGGAAAAACTAAGCTCTTTGATAACATAATAAAAGATGGGAGATAACCTTCTTGGAAGCCAAATAAACCCTAGGTTGATAGCCTACAAGAGAGGAAATGTCAAAAATAAATTTACTACAATTATTGAACTTGAGCTATGCATCAAAGACATGTTCCAAATAGACTTCATGCCTCACATTTCATTGCACCATAGACCAAAAATTGCTAATAAGTATCTTGGTGTGATGTATTAATATTGAAAAATAGTAAGGGGAATATGAAATTAATGAGACAATGGGAAAAATGACTAAGTATAAGATGAGAGAATGAATAGAGGTGAAGGGAAATGAGAGGAGATAACATGTCACTTACAGGGATGATTTTAAGGATGGAAATTTATTTTAAAATGTAGAAACCTTGGCGAATCTACTAATCCTTCATATGTCAACTATAAATGTTTGGCGATTTTTTTGTAAAAATATTCAAATTTCTAAGTATTTTATATAGTTTTTATAAAATTTTGGCTATTTTTAAGGTAAAATAATTTTATCCTATAGAATTTGGGCGAAT
>ML814080.1:330243-372403 GCA_009831015.1 Picea engelmannii | reverse complement strand
ACTTTTCTTCAATGTGACCATTGATATTGCATTGGTTACAATGGTTACTTGGATTCTTGCACTCATGTGTGTGGATTTCATCTTCTTGTCTTTCCATTTCCACTTCTTATTTCCCTCCTTGGAAGTGTCTTGGTGCTATTTCTATTTGAAACCACTTGGCCATCCTTTTTTGTGGCCTATATTTTCTAGATACTATGCTTGCACACAAGCCTCATCAACTGTCTCTGTATTGAATATCATCACTTGATTTTGAAAATGACTATGTAGACCCCTCATGTATTGGAGGGGTACATCTCGTTTCTTGGGAGAGATACCCATCATTACAACCATCTTTCTTAATTCAATGGTGTAGTCCTACACACTTTTCCCTTGCGTTTTCTTGAAGTAATTCCAATGGATCCATTGGTCCTCTACATACCCAATAGGGTAAAACTGGGACTTAATGAGGGTTTGGAAATCCTCCCACTTAGTTATTGGTGGATCACCCTCCAACCTAAGTGTTTCCATGTTACTTTCCCACCAGATTAATGCATGGCCCTCTAATTTCATTCGGGAAAATGAAATCCTCTTCTCCTCATATATATTGGGAATAGTGAAATAGACCTCTAATTGATTCAACCAATGATTCAAATTTACTGCATCGATATCAACTTGGTATGGCTTGATATCCACTTTCAATTCCATTTTAAATACAGGCCGTGAACAGGTAATGGTACTGGAACTTGGTTTCCCTTTCTCAGGATCTTTTCTCGACTCATTTATGGGTCTTCATTATTTCCCAGTTTCCCCTATGATATGATCTTTGAGTTAGAGCCTCCAACCTCCCTGAATGGTCGACGATTTTTTTCTAGAGCTTCCATGATGAGGGTCATATTTCAAGATATATAAATGAATTGATCTTCCATCTTCACAAATATATTTTATACCGGATCTCGAGGGTTGTTGTGAACATAATCATCCACTATGGCTAAGATTCTGTGACTTTCTTCTTAAGACAATTCTTGGACCCTGCAACTTTCCACAAACACCTGAAATAAAATTGATTTGATACTAATATGATCTATAAAATACTATGGATATTCCACTGGAACAATTCCTCACAACATATCTTATAATATTATGAAATCTTAGATTATGCAAACTAATTTTTTTTGGATCCCAGATTCATTAATTACTATCTTTTCTTGAATTTATGAAATGATTGAATTGTGAAAAATGAAAGAAATGAGAAAAATAACACACCGTCATCCACACACAAATGAACAAAATATGTATCCTAGGAGACCCAATATGGGAGAAAACCTAGGTAGAAGATGAAACCTATGCTCTATTTTCTTTTCTTTAGTTATGGAAATGAAAATACAAAGAAAGAGGCACTCATTGTTGAGTTTTATTTGACACTGTGGCCAATATGGCTGCTACAAAATACTTTCCTTCTCTGTTATTCTCTCAAAATACCACTCCAGGCTACTATGCTCAACAATGGAACAAGTACAATGCTAAATTATGGAACCATTTCTCTTCCTAGTGTCCTGGTATTTAACATAACCTAATAGCCATCTAGGGTTAGGGTTTTGAGTTCCTCAACCCTCAATTAGTGATCAGATTTGGACCTTCTAGAATATTCTTAAAATTCCACTTATGTCTAGAACCATATGTGTGAGTAATGGGAGTTGATGTGGTATCCACGTCTCATACCATGGTGGTCAACAAGGTAGATCAACTTGTGGGAGGCATAACTTTTTCGTATGAGCTCCGATTGAGGCGATGTTTGCACCGTTGGAAAGGTATTGGTGTGTAGATCAATGTCGAGGTGTTTGTACAAATTTTGGACACTATAACCCAAAAAAATGTCATTTAATGCCTCAAAATGGCTTTGGACCCTAATTTTTGAAACTGGAACTCACCACTAAAATGACCCTGCAAACTGGTTTCTCCAATTTTTTCCACCTAGATAGTACCAATACATATGACAGATTATTATATGATCCAATCCATATGAGGCCCTACAATCCAGTTCTTCCAATTTTTCCACAAAACGAGTACCAATATAGATGACAAATTATATAACAATTCATTCCAGATCATTGATCCTTTCCCTTATGTGCCTTGATGAAGAAGCTCCCACCTCCTTTAACCAATATATATTTATTTTCTCTTATATAGAAGAGTGCATCTTTGTCCCATAGATAAGGGTTCCACACACCACATCACATCTGTTGTTGCTACATTGGATTCCATCTCAATGAAAAAATTAACATTTATGACAAACTTTACCATACAATGCCAAACACTTACATTACAAAGATTTCCTTATTGTGTGTTTTATCTTCCACTTGGATTATTGAGCACACCATGGTGAAAAAATGTTCTCTTCCATTGGCTCCCAAGCTCTGCCTTCAAAAATCATGTCCTATTGTTTTTCTCTACTCTTTTATAGAGTTGTTTAGAAATGTAGTCAAATACGAGTAAGGGTATCGACTCATTAAGTGTTTTGGCCATTATTGTTTAAGACCCATTTAATCAACTTTGACTAAATTAAACCATTAATTGCCTTGTTTCGTAAAGTTACTAAAGACAACAATTTTTTACTATTTTGATCACAAGCCGACTTTACATTAAATGTTCTTAGTTCCCTCTCCAAGGAATAACTATTTTGTCTAGGGAAAAGTCAAATTCAATCACTCAAGACATATCACATAGGCATATTACATATTAGATAGATTCTTATCCTTCAAAATAACAAAATCAATTCCTTTTTTGGCCCATTCACACATAGTCAATCTAGTCTTCCCATCCCTTCATCCTGGAATTAGATCTTTGATATTTTTAAATCATGAGGGGAGGAAAGGAGTCTATTTTAGTAATGTTAATCCATGAGGAATTTGGGGAGCCATCCACCAAACTTGAGGGAACTTAAGCTTGGAAGGTAGGGCTTGAGACAACATCGATAAGTAGGGTTAATAAGTTTTATCATTAACTTAAGCTTGGAAGGTAGGGATTAAGACAACATCGATAAGTGAGGTTAATAAGTTTTATCATTAACTTAAGCTTGGAAGGTAGGGATTGAGACAACATCGATAAGTGGGGTTAATAAGTTGTATCATTAACTTGGAAACATTGAGTGGGTGTTACAAAATGTTTCATCTGTAGACAAATGAAACCTCCCTTGGATTACCAGACCCATATACCAAGAAATAAACAATAGAAGTGGACACTAACATCCCTTTGAACTCATTTTAACCAATCAGAAAGAGAGAGAAAGAAAGGGCATGTTGTTTCTTGTTTTGAAGTTTGTCCTCGATGCTTCCAATTCGTGAGCTTGATCTTCAAACTCCCTAGCGCAACTTGATACTTGCAATGGGAAGCAAAGAGAAAAAACTATATCCTACTCTAGTGGATTAGGTAAAACAAATTCATCTATGAATATTGAAGAAACAATAGACAAGCACATGCAAGAATACACAATCTTGAAGGAAATAGGCCAAGTATATTCAAATGAGAACCCAAAGAGAATGCTTATAGACCATGATTGCTGCAGAAACAACCTCTCCAAGCTCTCGTCCTCCATCCCTTGCATGAATCTACCAAGATCAAAATGATGATACTTTGACTGATTACCTCCCTCCTTCACTTTGGAAATCCCTCAATATATAGGCTTGAGAGGCACAACCAACATGAGAAAATGAGGGATATGGTTGAGGATATGGATCCTTGAGGTTTGGATCAGATCCTAAAGTGAAATCAAAGCATGAGGGTCGAACATAACCAACCCAATATGAGAGAGTTATCCCATGGAATTAGGTGGAGGAGATCCCCCTTTTCCCTCAACAAGAATTGCGCTCTCCTATAGTGAGAGACAGGGTGCCATCCTAGTAGTGGAGATCCCCTAATATGGTATAGGGGGTGCCATGGAACTCCCCCATCATGTACAGGGGGTGCCACCCTTCATAAATGCCCCCCAAAAGGTCAAATTTTCCAAGGAAAAGGTGTGTTTTGACCTAGAAATGATGGGTTTCCTCCTCCCATATGACTTAGGGGTCAAGGACAACTGTTTTCATGGTGTCAAGGGGTGGAAACATCTGAAAAAGTGAATGATACACTTGTAAATGTGCATACAACACTTGCAATAGTGCATGTGACACTTATCGAGGTGCATATGCCACTTTGTGACACTTGCGGCACTTTAGGGTGCGAAATGAAAATGTGACATTTTGATATGTAACAAATGCCCTCTAAAGTGTGAGGTCACAAGAGAAACTGATGGTCGAAACACTTTACATATTCTTCAATGTGAGGGTGCTGGAGTGGGAGAACCTGGTAGAAGTTGTAAACAATCATCAAACAATATTAATATATATTCCATTTCCAAGGCATGCATACCTGCACTCAGAATACGAGATGACTCAAAGCATGGCCGCCGATCAATATACTGCGGATCCATGAAAATACTGACTAAGGATATGGCCACCAAAGATACAATGTGGATCCATACCTCCATGACATGAATTGATCGCAACCACAAAAAATACATAATGGAGCTACGGGATGACAAAACATAGCCACAGATCAATACAATGTGGATCTATGTGATAGTATATATATCAGTAAGATTGTCAGTCTGGTGATTGTACTGAAATATTTTACATGCTCAAATGATCTCCATTGAAGCCTAGTAAAAGCACATAACAGAGTGAATTCCCAACCCAGGGTCTTTGTCCCGATCCCAATTTGGTATGAATCTAGGCATGTGAATAGATGATTTGATGTTGAACATGGTATAAACCACTTTATTACTGGTCATTGATGTAAATTGTTAACAAGTGCGAGGGAAATCACCGATGATGTTAATGACTCCCAAGGAACCCTAGTACATTCCAACGAATGTGAATAAATGAGATGAATTTGAACACTCATGGAATCATCCGATCACAGGTAAATGATGTAAACCTACCATCAAAAGCGAGGAGGCCTACCATTGAGTCTTGCAGGTCCCAAGGTACTAACTAGTTTCTAAGTATAATTCCCAATTAATGTACTAAAGTTGACAAGAAAAGGATCGTCGAAGGAGGGCCTTGATGTATCCCCCATCATCGACACAAAACTGACAAAGGAAAGTGATGTAAGATGGTGAATCGAATGAGTATGGACTGACATAGGAAATGGAAACTAGTAATACTGCAGATGGATGGTTTGAAGTGAAACTTCCCTTGAACATTATGAAGCACGACAAATAACTTGGAAACATTGACTCGACGAGTACTGAGAACATAATGTGATGGAAAATAAGAGCACTCTTCAACTGGAACGAAAAAGTATGACGACACATGGAATTGGTATGACTCAGAGACAAGAAAATTACCCAACTATAAGACAAGACATAAATAGGTACCACGTTCAAGGGCGACAATAGCTGCCATAACGGATTCCAAAAAACTTGACCCACTTCCTTCAATTTCCCCCCCCACACAGATGGATGAGTACCTCTTTCTTTTTTAACGAGATTTGAGGAGGATAAAAGATTCCCGGTATAGCTCATCCTTTGGATGAGTCCCTCATCATATCTTTAATGAACCTAAAGAAGGAGGGGTTCAGTCCCATATGGGTCTTGGAGATTGGATGCACATAGGTCCTTCGATGCATAATCTTATGGGCCCAAAGAAGGTAAACGTGGTGGTTTTTCATGTTTAGAGAGTCTGAAAAGAACTTAAAGACGACTCCATGGACGATTTTTTCATAAATTTAGTATCCCAAGCCCGAAAAAAGTGTAAAACAATACAGGGGAGAACTCTTCTAATCATGCTTGATTAGAGTGTTCCTTTTTTGTAATTAGTCCCATGAGGTTGAAAAAGAGATAAATACTACTCAAAAGACTCCCTTTAAAACCTTTTAATGAGTGTGAAAGGAAGCAAGTTCACTCGACAATATTTTCATGTTTAAGGAGTCTAAAAAGAGTTTAAAGGAAACTCCAAATAGTTCCTTTTTCGTATAGCTTTTATGAGTAAGAAAAAGAGATAAAATTATTCTCGGTAACCTATTCTCATGTTTTAACAAGCATGAGAAAGAACGAAGACTAAGATCAGTATCCTATTCTCATGTATTTACGAGCACGATAAAGAACAAATACTAATCTCGTTCTAGAAAAAACTACCATGTTACGATGGGAACAACCCTCGAACGAGGATCACTCCTAGCAACGTGTCTCTCTAGAGGTATTTTACCCCTAGCTTGTGTGATAGAAGCTAGCGATTTTTCTCCATCATGATGTTTAGAGGCTGGTGACCTGCCCCCCATCATCATTTCCTCTGACTCTTCTTCTTCTTTCCTCGTTTAGGTGGCTAGTTACTAATGGGAAAATCTTCATTGGGTTGAGGAAAAGAAGGTTCAAGTACTCAATCGAGAGTGAGAATCAATTCAGATGGAGGTGGGTCTGTTTCATTTTTTAACGAGCTTGACATAGATGATGAACTACGATCGTAAGCGTCTGTTTAATTTTTAAATGAGCTTGACACATGAAAAGAACTATGCTCATTGAGACCAAGTACTACCAAAGGATCAGATAATTCTAAGGATTGTCGCACCTGAGTCGAAATCATATTTAACGTGGAAACCTGTGGGGTGGGAGGAGTAGGCAAAGGAAAAACCCCCATGAGAAAAGAATCCTTAAGGCGACCTACTCGTACACTCTCAAAACTATTCCATCCTAGAAAAGGGACATGATTTGTTGCAACATTGTGGAGATCTGGAGTTGTATTGTCAAGTTGGTCAACAATGATAATTTTTCCTTGATGGGGAAATCGTAAAATACAAACACCAAAGATGCGAAACAAATCATCGCATAGAACCAACTATGACCAAGTAACAAATTATAATCCATGGGCATGTCAACTACTTCGATATTGATCGAAACAATTTTACTCTTCAATGTTACAAAAAAACATTGCAATAGTCTATGAGCTTGGAAACCACATCCATCAAACACTTTCAGGGTGGTAGGGGACTCACTAAGTGTAGGAGAACCAAGGGCTCTCCAACAAGGCAAATACATGACACAGTTGGAGGCTCCCTCATCCAAAACAGTGTGATGGATGTTCTTTCCACCAACCAAAACTTGAATTTGGAATGCTAAGTGGTGGGAGAGTCTCTCGTTAAAATAATACAAATTAAATGTAATCAGGTTCAACTCCTCGGGATCCATGGCTCCAATGGCTGACAACAGGGTTCTACGTTGAGTTGGACAGTGATGTAGAACTTCGAGGGCTGAAATATAAATAGGTGCTTGCGCCAAATATTCAACGATATTGTAGTTGTAGGTAGCACACACATTTGGATTAAATGTCACCTTTCTAATTACGCTCTTGGGCGGGTGCAACGTTGCATCAGAATTTGGTTTCTCAATCTGAAGAGGATTGGAAGATGGAGGAGGAGTGGAACTAGAGGGATGATCGACAAACTTTCCTTTAGTTTTATTACCTAGAGGAGTGTCATAATTATTTTCACGAGTTGTGACATTAACCATCTTAAACATGTACACCTCAAAGGCACTCGTGGAAGCATCCCCATGGTGGGAATGACCTACGTTTCCCCCTTGCGGAGGGGCAGGGTTTTGCGCAAACAAATGTTGTTGTTGAATCGGTCGGGAGGAACCCTTCATATATTTAGCGACAACCTCATGATGAGGGTAATATTTCGTATAGTGGTCTTACTCACAAATAACACAAGGAGATTTAGGATTCCTAGTTGGTTGAGTATCAACAGTCTTAAGATTATCCTGCTCATTAGAATATTTCTTGTATTTACCCTTGTTTTTATTCTTACCTCCTAGTTGCTGAGATGCAGTGTATTGGACTACATTCACCTCAGAGGTTTGAACAGGAGGGGAAATAGTTTGGGTGTCCGAAACATAACTTGGTTTTGGAGCAAGTCTTGATGGATCGTTCAATGGACGAGGTGCGTGAGGGATCATATCGTAAAGTGTGTCGGACTGGGAATAAACCAAGTCCAAATACTGCACACGAATGATAGCCCGCTCCTTAGTAACTACATTTCCCATAGCAACATCATGAGAAATGGGAAGCAAGGGCAACTTTGTAAACCAATCCGAGAGGAGGTTGTCTGGAATTGGAGGTTTAATCAACCATCTTTGTTGTCTTCACTCATAAATATGATCAGATATGTGGGTGGAAGAGGATTTTTGGAGTGAGGTCAAAAGCTCTGTACTGGTCTCATACCATATAGGCAATTGAAAGTGCATCCAAAAATCCATGGCAAGAGAATTAAAGTTGGCAAAGGAGTTACACAACAGTTCAATATACCATTTCACTAGCGGACATGTAAGTGTTCTTTGAAAAAGTCTAAGACGAATGGAATCATCCATCAAAGAGTTGTAAGAATACCATAAATGGAAAGTCATAACATGATTGTTAGGATATTCCCCAGTTTTCCCGTCGAATTTTTGAATGTCGGACAATAATTTGGCAGGGATGGCGGGCCAAAATGGGGCATGAAGGTTGGGATTGTTTTTCAAACGTGAAAGATCTGGCAGATATAACATAGCCAATAATGGTAGTTGTCCGTTAGGTTGTGGATACTGGTGATAACCATATTGCATGGTTACACCAATAGGACTATATCCAGGTTGCGGAGAGACGACAAAACTAGATGGTCCTCCCATATAAGTTGGCTTCCTAGGTTGTCTACCCATGTAAGGTGGTTGTCCTATTTTTCCACCTATGTAGTGTGACTGAACAGATGGAGCTCCTACATACTTTGGTTGACCTGTTGGTCCCCCCATATATGGTGGTGGAAGGGAATGTTGCATTGAAATCATGGGGTTGACAGATTGATAGGGAAAAGTTCCTTGCACAGGAATCCCCATCAGATTGGGTTGAGCCCACAAAGGATTCACAACTTCTGGATATGGATGTCCATGTTACAAGCCAATGATAGTAGGGATAAAAGGACTTACAAGAGAGAATTTCCCCCAAGCTTGTTGATGTTGCAACCATGTAGGTTTCCCCCTAGTAAAACTTTTCCCTGCAACTGAAGGTTGCCCCCTAGCTAAAGGTTGGCCTCCCATTGAAGATTGACCTCCAATGTAGGGTGAAATAATCTATGATTTGTGAGATGAAGGCTGAGTGTCTTGTGTAATTGTGGTGGTGTGAATGACTTGACTGTCGACCATCTAACTGATGGAACGACCAATTAAGGCACTTGGTGTGTGCATGTGTGGAAATAGTGAAGTAGGAATGCTACCAGACCCATGTGCAAAAGGAGATGAATGCGCAAGTGGTTGAGTTGGGGTTACCTGGGTCAATGAGATTTTCGGTAAGGATGAAGCACCAACAATATCAACTACAAAATTTGTGGAAAAAATGAGTTCCCAAGTCCTTCAGGAAAACCAAAAGATGATGGGTTCACGCAAAAATATGGTGTAGTGGTGGAACATGGCGATAATCGATAAGAAGAATACGAATCAACATATCTCATGGATGGTGCATCAATGAGTGGTTGGCCAAATGGATCAGTAAATGAAGGATTCATGAAAGATGCAAAGATTTCTATGAAGTTTGTGACTGGTTCTTCAATGTTTTGGCCACTTCAAGGAGATACGCTCCCGATTTCAAAAGGTTGATCTACGATCATTGCTTCGTAAGAAAAATTGTGTTGAGGTTCTTGAACATTAGGTTCCATACCTTGTATACTGTGAAATATTCGATCCCAAGGCCGACTATGAAAGTCAAAGAAACACACTCCTATGAAAACTAAAAGCAATCAAGCAAGCAATAATAGGCTCAAGGATATTCCGAAGATGGGATATCAAGCTGCCAATGAAGAAATGAGAAGTAGTTACCCTGACCTCCATGTAACAACCCTTCTCAGTATAAGCAACCATCACTTTCGTGGGATCACCCTCTAAGGGTACTGAGAGTGTGATATGACGTCTGCCCCAGGTACCGTGGGAATCCCCCCACAGTCACCTCTGTAGGTACCTAGGAAAGGCCACTAAGGATACCAACTTGCAGTCAGCCTTCGGGTGGGTACAGGTGAAAGTCTGGACCAAACGTATGGAAGGATATCAAAGTACAAATATATTCAAGAGAATTTAAGACAAGTGGACTGGTAGGACATTAGAGGACCCAGAAGGGATTCAAATTTTACAAAGCACCGAGACCAAATGAAACTATTGGTTTCTCAAGAAAAAACCCCAATATATTCTCTATCCACTACGATTGGTTAATCTTTGGAGGGGTAATCTACACTGCTCTCCCGCACATGACCTTGTGTTTATCCCCTGCATGAGAAGGGGTTCCAAACTATGCTTATATGAAAGTTGGATTTGAATTCTCTTTAGTGCTCCACAATATTTTTAGTAGTCTTGGACAATTTAACCACTTTCCTAGTCCAAAGATCCTAATCCTGTGCTACTGATGGTGTGCTAAAACCAAAAAATGTTCTAGTTGATTTTATTAGCATGTGGTTGATTTTAATGGATTTTAACTCAAAGGGTTCACATAGATGAAAATGATGATGTGTAAGAGACTCGACTCCAATAGAATGCAAAATAATGAGATGCAATTCTTTCTTTCGATGAATTCTATGTATGGGAAGGACAATAATTCTATTCTTCTTAAAACAAGCAAGCACTCAAAACAATACAACTTTCAATTTTTGGGATCAATATGATGTCAAACTACCAAGCAAATCTTGCCGAAAACTGAAATGCACATGAAAAACTAGCTCTTTTTCCAAACATAAACTAAAACAAACTTCCTAATGAATGAAAAAATTCTTCGTTTGATTATGTATGCAAGGATATATGCAAACTTTTCTGCTTCTTAACTTTCAAATGGAATGAAATACATCTATGTTTGACACAAAGAAGTACAAGTAAAAAAATCAATCAAACAAAGCACACTCAAAATGACGAGAGCTGAAAGAAAACAAGTAGGGGATAACATGTTCAATCAAGAACTAAAAAATGCAAAAGATAAAGAAGACAAGCACTCATGAAAACCCTCAAAACACGAGCAACAAGAAACATAAATCAAGCTGGGTTGTGGTAAGAAAAAGAGAGTCCTAATCATCCATAAAGGTGAGATGTTTTAATGAAGACAAAAAGGCTCAATTCCAAGAAACCTTTGCAAACCTTAGTTTATGAAAATTCCTAAACAACCAATCAATTTGAAAGCTTTGTGAGACGAAGATTAGACAAACTCAAAGGCAGGAAGAACCAAGGGATCCTGTTAACCCAAGGGGACCACAACTAGGAGATAATTTGGAAAATCAAGGAATAAATATGAATGAGTGATAACTATAAATATCTCAAGCCAAACAAAGTCAAAGACAACTAGGAGACTCTGGGAAAAAAACCCCCTCAAAATCAGACTAAGAAAGAGTAAGCAGAAAGAGGTCAAAAAGTCAAAACATGGGGATTTACGCCCCTATTCTCAAGGAGACAACGCCATTTAGGGGAATGGAGCTATGTGGGAGGATATGGGGGAGAGATAGTCAACTAACGGATCCCTCTAACATGCCTCTAGGGAGCACTAATCAAGTTAATGGCACCCCTGTGTGAACTGCAGGGGAGTTCCACCCTTATGAAAAGTTCAATTTTTTTTCTCAAAAAGGCTAAAAAATTAGAAAACGTAATTAATGACTATGTGATCTCTTCAATGAAGAATAGGGAAGGGGAAATAGATCAAAATAAAGCAACAAAAAATATCTAATGATAGGCAAAGGCTTTAGATGATCTAAGGAAAGACTAGTTAAAGTCCTTCCCCAATGTAGTCACCAATTTCTGTTACGAAATGTTTTGTCTATGGACAGATGAAACCTCCCTTGGATTACCATACCCCTATACCAAGATAGAAACACTACAAGTGGACACTAACATCCCTTTGAACTCATTTTAACCAATCAGAAAGAGAGAGAGAGGGAGAAAGGCCATGATGTACCTTATTTCGAAGTTTGTCGTCGTTGCTTCCAATCCTTGAGCTTGATCTTCAAATTCCCTGGCATAACTTGATACCTGCAATGGGAAGAAAAGAGAAATGAATATCTCATACTCTAGTGAATTAGATAAAACAAATTCATCTATGAAGATTGAAGCAACAATAGACAAGCACGTGCAAGAATACACAAGCTTGAAGAAAATAGGCCAAATATATTCAAGTGAGAACCCAAATAGAATACTTACATACCACGATTGATGCAACAACAACCTCTCCAATCTCTCCTTGTCCAACCCTTGCATGAATTTACCAAGATCAAAATGATGATACTCTGACTGATTACCTCCCTCCTTCACCTTGGAAAACCCTCAATATATAGGTTTGAGAGGCACAAACACCATGAGCAAATGAGGGATATGTTTGAGGATATGGCTCCTTGAGGTTTGGATTAGATCCTAAAGTGAAGCCAAAGCATGAGGGTCTAACATAACCAAACCAATCTTAGAGAGCTGGCCCATAGAATTAGGTGGAGGAGATCCCCCTTTTCCCTCAACAATAATGGTGCTCCCCCATAGTGAGAGACATGGTGCCATCCTAGAAGTGGTGCTCCACTAATATGGCATAGGGGGATCCATGGAACTCCCCCATCATGTCCAGGGGGGCGCCTGAATTTTCCAAGGAAAATGTGTGTTTTGACCTAGAAATGATGGGTTTCCTCCTCCCATATGACTTAGGGGTCATGAAAAATTGTTTTCATGGTTTCAAGGGGTGGTGATACCTGATAAAGTGAATGCAACACTTGGAAAGGTGAATATGACACTTGCAATAGTGCATGCAACACTTACCGAGGTGCATACATCACTTTGCAAAAATTGCGACACTTGCGACACTTTAGGGTACGAAATACAAATGTGACATTTTGATGTGTAACAGTGGGTGAAGAAATTACAAAAACATAAAGTAGGGAAGAAAATGTAGTACCATTGGCTATCCTTGTGGCGGGTACAACAAGACTCCTTGAGTTTGCACTAATAATAAAAAAGAGCATGCATTTTAGGAAGACACAATCAATGAAGTAACATGATCATGAAATGCATAAGTAACTACAGGGCCAACCCCGTTGTAGAGTTTAGTTGAGGGAAAAACTAAGCTCTTTGATAACATAAGAAAAGATGGGAGATAACCTTCTTGGAAGCCAAATAAACCCTAGGCTGATAGCCTACAAGAGAGGAAATGTCAAAAATAAATTTACTACAATTATTGAACTTGAGCTATGCATCAAAGACATGTTCCAAATAGACTTCATGCCTCACATTTCATTGCACCATAAACCAAAAATTGCTAATAAGCATCTTGGTGTGATGTATTAATATTGAAAAATAGTAAGGGGAATATGAAATTAATGAGACAATGGGAAAAATGACTAAGTATAAGATGAGAGAATTAATAGAGGTGAAGGGAAATGAGAGGATATAACATGTCACTTAGAACATTTTTCATATTTTTTCTTGTAATACCTCCATTGGAATTTTGGACAAAAGTATGCGTATCTTGGTCATGGAGACTCCGATTTTGATTCCGCGAAATGCATGGCAGAAATGATACTGAGGGATATGCAATGAACATATAATAGTTCAAAAATATTCATCTTCCAATATCATTTTTTATTATTATTCCAGGAGCAGGAACATATAGGTGACCAAATTTTGGTCAACAAGAAGGATCATGGGGTCTTGTAGCTGAAGGATTTCTTGTCGCTCTTCCAGCTCTAGAGAATTTGGGGTCAAGTGTTTCCCTTCCATCAGGTAGTTTGATGTGCCTTGTTTCTGATCCTTTGATTTTGGGAGAACTTTTGGGCCCTTCAGTGACGGCCAACCATGTGCTCGATAGTGGGTTCATAGGTCCATTGTTGTTGGTTCCCTAAGATATTAGCGAGGGGTATAATTTTGAAGGTCACGACACTAAGAATCAAGTTGTAGTTAATCCAAATGAAGCAGTCATTGGTAGGAAGGAGAAAGTGGATCCCAAACCCCCTCACCCTAGACACCGCAAGAATAAATGCATCAAAACAAGGGGACATGAAGCTAAATTTGATATCGGAGATGATATCCCTTTAAATCACGTGGCGGGAATGGAAGAAAAAGATGTTATGGGTAGATATCATGGAAGGCGTTTTGGAATTAACCAACTTAAGGCTTGTGTAGATTCAGTTTGGAGGCAAAAGTTGGGATATGTTCCCATGGCGTACACATTCTCCGGATGATGGTTTTCCTTCCTCTTCCACTCTCAATAAGACACATAGTGGGCGCTGAAAGGCTCCTTGAGTTTATACTCTACCTCTTTAGATTTAAAGATGTGGACACCATTGTTTTATGCAAGCAAGGAGAGATTTGATATTGGTCCATTGTGGGTAAGGCTTCTAGGGCTCCCCATGGAATTTTGGTTAGAGGAGGTATTTAAAGGAATTGGTAATACATAATAGGTTTTTCTTGAGGCATATTTGTCATTTCAGTCCTCGGGAAAAATGGAAATGGCACAAATTCTTATTCGGACTGATATCTTGGAAGGTATGGTGGAGGAGATGGAGATAGACTAGAAGGGTAGAATTCAACTCCAAAAATTGGATTATAAAGGTGTCCCATTCATATGGAATTGATGCCATCGATATGGTGATATTGCGACAAAATGTCATCTATATTTTCACTTGCTGACTGAGAAAAATATTACCAAAATTATAAAAAAAATGGATATGGAGGGGGATGCGATTTCCCAGCCTCAAAATGATGACAATTTGGGAATGGAGCCCCATTTTCTTTAGTGGATGCTTGAAAATGTAGAAGGTGATACCTCAGAGAAACATTCTCCCGATTCCCATGTTCATGTTTCTTTGGATGGCTAGATGGAATTACGGCCTAAGGTGATCCCTCAACCACAACTACAGATTCAAAAATCTTTGGATGTGGTGCCTACGTCACCATCCCCTCTTGGTACACCCATTGCCTTTGTACCTCCTTTAATTCATCTATTTTCATCATTGAAATCACAAAGCGGGGGGATGGCCGATATGTATTATAACTTCTCTCTTTGGTAATATTGTTTCCCTGTCATTTCATTCCCCCACTTGTTCTGTGGAATGTCCCGTGATCATGTCTAGCCACTGGGTGGTGTCACCCATACCGAGTGTCGACTCTAGGGGTACCTGACACACATAAGAAGAATTTTTTAGATACAATTTGAGACCCAAGCCTCCTTTGTGGCCGATGGAGTCAAGGAAAAAGGATGGGGGTTTGGGGTCAAACCCCTGTAGTCAATTGATGTCAAAGGGGCGAGGTCGAAGATCTATTTTATCCAAGGATTAGGAAAAATCTTGGGATGAGAAAGCCACATGTATTCAATATTCTATCGATGGGGCTCTTAGAGTAGCGATATCCTTGCTTGGGGTTTATTAATGATCATTCTATGTTTCAATTGCAGGGACTTGGCGAGCCCGTCCAAAAAATCGTCGCTTCAAAGGTTGGTGTATCTTTCCTATCCAGACATCATCCTTCTTCAAGAAACCATGGGGGATGGGGAAATCATTACAAAATCATTGTAATCACTCTTCAAAGGTTGGTATTTCATCTCTTAGGATTCTAGGGGGAGATCTAAGGGTTTTGCGACTGGATGGAATCCCCGATTTGTTAAAATGATAAATTATTGGCGTATCGAGTCAGGCCTGGGAGTGGATTTTCTCTCGTCTGAGATAGGCCTGAGATTGAAGGTCCTAAATTAATATGGTCCTTATATGGAGAAAGTTTTTTTCTGGGATGTATTGATGAAAAAGTCACTCTTGAATGTGAATCTTCTCATAATAGGAGGTGACCTTAATTTTACCCTTAGAGTAGCATAATTTTGGGGGCCAAGGGATGCTTAGGACCAACTGGTAGATTAATTCACTTGCAAGATGGAGGATCATGGGGTATTGGATGTAGATCTTATCAAGTTAAACCGACATGGGTAAATAAGAAAGTTAGGGAGGATTGAGTAGCTAAGACGTTGGACCGCTTCCTGGTTTCTGAGCACATTCTTGATAGATCCTATATTATCCATCACTGGGTAGGCAGTAGAGGTGAACCATATTATTCTCCCATTTTTTTTGAAAATTCAGGGGGAAGGTAGGAAGCCAGGGAGCCCCGTTAAATTCAATTCTTTCTGGATAAAAGAGCAAGAGTATATCTCTTTAGTGTTAAGCAATTGGTCCCCTTTCGAACAAGATCAACAATCTTCTGCAGATGAAGAGTTTCCAGAAAATTTAAAGAAGGTCAAGAAGGTTACTATAGAATGGGCCAAGCAGAAGCGGATGCATGATGAGGTAGATTTGATCTTGGTGGAAGAGGATATCCATTATATATACAAATCCACGGGAGAAGGGTTAATTTCTCAAGAGCCCAAAGATATATTTCACTAGTTGGAATGCATAAGAAAGAAACTCCCAGATGACAAAGAAGCAATATGGGGACTAAAAAGTAGGGCTCTTTGGCTGTAATATGGTGATGAAAACACACAATTTTTTCAGGCCTTTGCAAAATGAAGGAGAAACATCAATACAATTTGGATCCTTTCGAATCAAAATGTTGATTTTGTTACTTCTTTTGAAGGATTGGCCAACCTGGAAATATCTCACTTTCAAAATCTATTCAAGGCTGACGTAAGACCTTCTATTGCGAAAATTGTCACGATTTCCCAATTTTTACCAAGTTTTGTTTATGTTGAAGACAATCATTAATTAATGGAGAAAGTTATAGAGGAAGAGTTAAAATATGTCCTTCACAGTTTCCAAAAGGAACAAAATTACGGGCCCGAATGGATGGCCAGTGGAATTTTTCCTTTCTTTTTTTGAGATCTTAGGTGGGGATCTTTGCGTTAGAGCCTCCAAATTCCTTGAACAATCCAAGATTTTCTGATAGATATTTCATGAGGAGGGTCATATTGAAATATATACTAGTGACCTTCTCTTCCAGCTTCACAAATATATTTTCTGCTGGATCTCAAGGGTTGTTGTGAACAAACTCATCCACCACGGCTAAGATTCTGTGACGTTCTTCTTAAGACAATTCTTGGATCCTGCAACTTTCCATAAACACTTGAAATAAAATTTATCTGATACCAATATGATCTATAAATTAATGTGTATATTCCACTAGAACAACTCCTCACAACAGATCTTATAATAGTGTGAAATATTAGACTATGCAAACTAATTTTTCTTGGATCCAAGATTCGTTAATTACTATCTTTTCTTGAATTTATGAAATAATTGAATTGCGAAAATGAAATAAATGAGAAAAATAACACACCATCCACACACAAATGAACATAAGATATATCCTGGGAGACCTAATACGAGAGAAAACCTAGGTAGCAGATGATGCCTATGCTCTGCTTTCTTTTCTTTAGTTATGGAAATGAAAATACAAAGAAAGATGCACTCACTGTTGATTTGTCTTTGACATTGTGGCCTGTATGGATGCTACAAAATCTTTTCCTCCTCTGTTATTCTCTCAAAATACCACTCCAGGATACTATGCTCAATAATGGATCAAGTACAATGATAAAGAATGGAACCCTTTCTCCTCGCAGCGGCCCAGTATTTAACATATCCTGATAGCCATCTAGGGTTAGGGTTTTGAGTTCCTCAACCCTCAATTAGTGATAAGGTTTGGACCTTCTAGAATATTCTTAAAATTACACTTATGGATAGCCCCATATGTGTGAGTAATGGGAGCTGACATATCATCCACTTGTACCATGGTGGTCAACAAGGTAGATCAACTTGTGGGAGGCATAGCTTTTTCGTACGAGCATTGATTGAGGCAATATTTGCATAGTTGGAAAGGTCTTGGTGTGTAGATAAATGTCGAGGTGTGTGTACAAGTTATAGACACTATAAACCCAAAAAATGTCGTTTAATTCCTCAAAATGGCTTTGGACCCTAATTTGCAAAACTGGGACTTTCCACTAAAATGACCCTACAAGCCGATTTCTCCAATTTTTTCCACCCAGACAATACCAATACAGATGAAAAAATATTATATGATCCAATAAAGATCAAGCTCTACAATCCAGTTCATCCAATTTTTCCACAAAAAGAGTACCAATATAAATGACAAATTATATAAAAATTCATTCTAGATCATTGATTCTTTCCTTTATGTGCCTTCAATGATGAAGAATCTCCCACCTCCTTTAGCCAAGAGATATTTATTTTCTCTTATATAGAAGAGTGCCTCTTTGTCCCATAGATAAGGGCTTCCACACACCACATCACATTTGTTGTTGCTACATTGGATTCCACCTCAATGAAAAAATTAGCATTTATGACCAACTTTACCATACAATGCCAAACACTTACATTACAAAGATTTCCTTATTGTGTGTTTTCTCTTCCACTTGGATTGTTGAGCACACCGTGGTGAAAAATTGTTCTCTTCCATTGCCTCCCAAGCTTTGCCTCCAAAAATCCTGTCCTATTTTTTTTCTCTACTCTTTTATACAATTGTTTGGAAATGTATTCAAATACGAGTAAGTGTATCAACTCCTTAAGTGTTTTGGCCATTATTATTTAAGACCCATTTAATCAATTTTTACTAAATTAAACCATTAATTGCCTTGTTTCATAAATTTATTAAAGGAAACACTAGTTGAATGTTTTGATCACAAGCCCACTTTACATTAAATGTTCTTAGTTCCCTCTCCAAGGAATAACTATTTTGTCGAGGGAAAATTCAACTTCAATTACTCAAGACATATCACATAGGCATATTACATATTAGATGGATTATTGGTCTTCAAAATGACAAACTCAATTCTTTTTTTGTCCCATTCACACATAGTCAATCTAGTTTTCCTATCCCTTCATCTTGGACTCAACTCTTTGATATTTTTAAATCACGAGGGGAGGAAAGGAGTCTATTTTAGTAATGTTAATCCATGAGGAATTTGGGGAGCCATCCATCAAACTTGAGGGAACTTAAGCATGGAAGGTAGGGCTTGAGACAATGTCTATAAGTGGGGTGAATAAGTTTTATCATTAACTTGGAAACCTTGAGTGGGCGAGGAAATTACAAAACCATAAAGTAGGGAAGAAAATGTAGTACCATGTACACCAAGACTCCTTGAGCTTTCACTAATAATAAAAAAGAGCACACATTTGAGGAAGACACAAACAATGAAGTAACATGATCATGAAATGCATATGTAACTATAGTGCCAACCCCGTTGTAGAGTTTAGTTGAGGGAAAAACTAAGCTCTTTGCTAACATAAGAAAATATGGGATATGGCCTTCTTGGAAGCCAAATAAACCCTAGGGTGATAACATACAAGAGAGGAAGAAGTCCAAAAGAAATTTACTAAAATTATTGAACTTGAGCTATGCATCAAAGCCATGTTCTAAATAGACTTCATGCCTCACATTGCATTCCATCATAATCCAAAAATGGCTAATAAGCATCTTGGTGTGATGTATTAATATTGAACCAATGCAATTATTAAGCATTTCATGTGCTTAGAATGATTGAATAGTTTTCCTTAAAATATTAGACTACTTTAAAATTGATGACAATGATGTTTACCATCCCCTAAGACCAATAAGGTCTATTATACAAATAAATAAAATCAAACTAAATATTCTTCTCAATATCATTTCTATATTTGAACACGGCGGAAATGAAAGTACCGAGGTCATTATGGTTTTCAGAAGTGAGGTCAAGAAGAGTATTTAAGTTATGAAACAATGTAAATTTGTATCTTATATTATTAAGGTTAGGACATGTTAAAAATAAACGATGCTCATCCTCAATCTCCTTTGTATCACAAATTTTACAATTTTGATCATATATTATTGTAGTTGCACACTATACCTAAACAATTATAACCTTAAAAATGAGGAAATTTTACACTTGAGATGAAGGGATAAAAAATTAAAGGATCCAATAATACCTTTTTCTATGAAATGTTCTATAAGGTTTTGACAACATTGTAATGGTAGAAAACCTAATTTTAACTGTTGCCACAAAATTGAAAATGTAAGAATGACACTTGCCTAAGAGAACAATGAATATCACCTCTCAATTGTTCTTGGTTAGGTTAGAAATGATTAGTCCCCACCCCTAATGCCTTGGTGGATACCTTGTCATTGATGTAAAAAAGAGAATGACACTTGTAATATGTGTTAGTGCTTTGTGGGAAGATAAAATGGTCATGTCTAAGGATAACAAAAGATTTGAACATAGTTACCAACATAATGAGAACACTCCAAAGTTCTCACATTTTTAGAGGTCGTATTTAGTTGCTAATTTTACCCCTATTTTGGAAAGTGGTGTTACCGGTAGCATATTTTTTTCGAGGCTAAAATTACCACCTTTTTCAATCATGGCCTTAACAACGTTGTAATGTTGTCGAAAAAATGTTAAAATCAACTTTGGAATCAAAAAGTGGTGCTAACAAGAACACCACTTTTATTTTTATTTTTGAGGTTAAAACTACATCTTGTTCGAAACCTAACTGGTATCATTGTAACCAAAACCTTAAAATCAACCCCTAAATCGAAAATTTGTGCTAGCGGTAGCACCCCCCATTTTTTTAGGGATAAATTTGCAATTTTTTTGAAATTGTGGCCTTGACAACTAGTATGATTGGAAACAAAATCTTAAGACCAACCACCAAATCAAAAAAAGGCTCTATTAGTAGCACCCTCTTTTTTTTTCGGAATTAAAATTGCAATGTTTTAGAAATCACTGCTTGAAATTCCAATGTTGTTGCAAAACAAATTGTAAAAAAGGAAAAAGGAAAAAAAATTAAAAGAGAAAACACAAAAAAAGAGAGGAAAAACCTCGACGAGGAAAAATTTATGATTTTTAAAAATAAAAATAAATAAAAAATAAACATTTTGAATGAAAAAAACAATAAAAAAACATAATTTACAAAAAAACTTGGAAGAAAAGACCAAATTAAAATAAATAAATAAATATGAAAAAATTAAAATTAAAATAAAAACATTTTTTTTGGAATACGCGGGGGGAGGGGGGGTTCTGCGGTTTCAGACGGATGAGGTCTATGGTATTGGGTCGAAGCTCCTGCAGTGACCTGCAATTTTTTTGAAAATTTTAAGTTGGTCCCTAGTAGTTTTTCAGATGGAAGGGCAACTGATAGTGACGATGCAGGAGGGAGAAGAGGAACTTCTGGATTTTTCGGTGGACTCATGGAGCGACATATCCATATGGAAGACACCAACTATCTATATTTTGAATGACTTAGATGTAGGTTTGGTGGGTGTTTCTCCAGATCAGGGATGATCATGGTCGGGGATTCACGAAGGTCCCATTGTTACGACTCCGTTTTTTTCTCAAGGGTTCAATCCTCTTGGAGCTTTTCCTTCTCCATCGGTGGGGGTTTTGTTTTTGGTGGAGGTTCTCGGAGATTCCACAACATATTGGAAACATGGTTCTATTGGTGAGATTTCTCTCCTAGAGAATTTTTTGTCCTCCCCATTTTTGGAGCCGTTTTTTGGGATTCCATCCTCTCCATGGGAGCTTCAAAAGGCTCATGGGGTCTTGTAACTGAAGGATTTATTGTTTCTCTTGCAGCTCTAGAGAATATGGGGTCAATTGTTTCCCTTCCATCGGGTAGTTCGATGGGCTTCCTTTCGGATCCTTTGATTCTGGGTGAGCTTTTGGGCCCTTCAATAATGAACAATCCTCTGCTTGATAGTGGGTTTATAGGTCCATTGTTGTTTGTTCCCTCAGATCTTAGTTGGGTTATGATTTTGAAGGTAGTGACACTAAGAATCAATCCGTGGTCAATCCAAATGAAGCAGTGAATGGTAGGAAGGAGAACGTGGATCCCAAGCCCCCTCACCGTAGACACCAAAATAATAAATGCATCAAAACAAGGGGACGGGAGGATAAATTTGTTCTAGGCGATGATATCCCTTTAAATAAAGTGTTGGGAATGGAAGAAAAATTTGTTATGGGTAGAAATCATGGAAGGTGCTTTTGAATTAACCAACTTAGGGCTTGGGTGGATTCAGTTTGGATGCAAAAGTTGGGATATGTTCCCATGGCATACACTCTCGCCAAACGATGGTTTTCATTCCTCTTCCACTCTCAAGAAGACGCATAGTGGGTGATGTAAGGTTCTTGGAGTTTAGACTCTACCCCTTTAGCTTTAAATATGTGGACACCGTTGTTTGATGCAAGCATGGAGAGATTTGATATTGGTTTGCTATGGGTAAGACTTCCAGGGTTACCCATGGAATTTTGGTCAGAGGAAGTATTTAAAGGAATTGGTAATACATAAGGGGTTTTCCTTGAGTTGGATGTGTCATTTCAGTCCTCAGGCAAAATGGAAATGGAACAAATTCTTAGTCAGAACGATATCTTGGAAGGTCTGGTGGAGGAGATGGAGATAGAATGAAAGGGTATCATTCAACTCCAAAAATTGAATTATAAAGGTGTCCCATTCAGATTCCATTACTGCCATCAGTATGATCACATTACGATAGAATGCCACATGTCTTTTCGCTCGCCGACCGAGCAACCTATTACCAAAATTGTAAAAAAAAGGGATATGGAGGGGGATGCGATTTCACAGCCTCAAAATGATGACAATTTGGGAATGGAGCCCCATTTTCCTCAGTTGACGCCTGCAAATGTAGAAGATGATGCCTCATAGAAACATTATCCTAATTCCCATATTCATGTTGCTTTGGATGACGATATGGAATTGCGGCCTAAGGTGATCCCTCAACCATAGCTGCAGATTCAAAAATATTTGGATGTGGTGCCTGCATCACCATCCCCTCTTGGTATTACACCCATTGCCTTTGTCCCTCCTTTAATTTATTTAATTTCGTCATTACAACTGAGNGATATATCTTATAACTTATCTCTTTGGTAATATTTCTTCCCTGTCGTTTCGTTCCCCCACTTGTTTTGTGAAATGTCCTGTGATCATGGCTAGCCAGGGGGTGGCATCGCCCATACTGAGTGCTGACTCTAGGGGTACCAGGGACATGGAAAAGGAATTTTTTAGATACAATTTGAGACCTAGGTCTCCTCTGTGGCCGATGGAGTTGGGGAAAAAGGATTGGGGGTTGGGGTCAAACCCTTGTAGTCAACCAATGTCAAAGTGGCGAGGTTGAAGATCTCTTTTAAGGCTTAGGAAAAATATTGGGCTGAGAAAGCCATGGGTATTCAGTCTTCTATAGATGGGGTGCTATTGATGGGCATAAATGACACACCGTCAACTGGAATAATAGATCCAGACTGGGGTTTTCTAAATAACCCAAGCCGTTTGGTGTAATCTATTCTGACGGGTTTAATGGCTCCGTTAGCCAACTAGAATCTTAAAACAAAGAAAAGAAGTAAAATACTCTAAAGCTAAAACTATAATACTATATACATGAATCTAATTATTTACAAGTGTTTATAAACATAAATATGAATATGTGATTATGCACAGAGTATTTACAAATTGCAGGTTTTGGTGGATGCCTTGCAAAATTAATGTTTTGTTTGAAATTGTTTTCAAAGTAGATAAAGAAAGCACATAATTTTATATTTTCTGTTTTATAATCTAAAATCCAAGAACTCAAAAAGATACTAATAAAACATAATATGAAATAAGATAGAATAAAAGGCAAAACACAAATGGAACAATGTCACACTGGTCTAAAGCCGAAATGTGAACCACTTTCCCATATAGTTATGAGAATTACATGTCCATAATCTATTCCAGGAAAATATATCTTTCACTAACAAAGTGAACAATATTTAAAGTAACCTGAGATCACATACTAATATCTCACATGATAGAGTTGGATCTCCCAAAATCAAGTAATATTACAAAAATAGTGGGCTGGGAACCACTTATAACACAATTGGTTTTATTCAAAGATAAATCAAAGTTTTTACAAAACAAAAGAAGGAGAAAATACTAATCATTTAGATGCATAATTGAAAATATTTCCTCCAGATAATCAACAACATAATCTCCCATTTCCTGAGAAAAGCAAAACAAATTTGATAAATTAGAACAAACAATCATTAATAACCAATGTTTTATTAAAAGAGATTTGGCTACAAAATCGAAGATTCTGTAGCCAGTCTTAATTTTAGTAAATGAAATCAAAACTTCAAATCTACTTATTTCGAATTAGACAACATAAATAAAACAAAAAGAAAATCAAATTTTTTACCATTAAAAGTTAACTAAAGAGGGGTCGGAGAGTTCAGAATTTATTATTGCCTTGACACTAGTCGCATTCTTGATGACTGTGTTTTCGGATGTCTTGATACGTTTAGTATTCCTCTCTGCATTCGCCTTGAGACTAAAGTTTTCTTGCCTCAACAAATCGTTCTGAGCAGTAAGAGTTTTAATCCTGGCATGTAAGATAGGGATGTCGGTGTAATACCGCTCGACCCAATGGAAACAAACATCACATTGTATAGGGGAGATGGAAGGTCAATGAAGGGAATAGTCAAACAAGGGAGCATCAGTCTTACTTGTTGTTTGCTTCTGATCATGCCTAATACCAGAGAACCCTTCTTTACCTTTAAGGCATGGTGGTAAATTTGTCATGAAATCATAAGGTTCAGTAGGAATGATAACTTTCTTTCTGGAACCCTGAAATTCTGGATCTTCCCGAACTAGAAAATCCTCTATCTCAAGATCCGAACCCTCATCGATCTCGATCAGAACGATCGAGATCAGTTGAGTATCATTTCGGGTCCTTAGTTTCCTTGAAATTAGGTGACCTTCCTTCTTGTTTTTGAACCATAAATCTGTGCATTGTTGTTCTGTTCCTTTGCAAGATTTCTTGACATCCGACTTAATCATAACGTTTAGGTTAGCATCAATCACAGGCACAAGAGGGTCAATTACCTTCAATTCAATAGTATCTTGCTCAGGAAATCTTGCAGGTGAAGATTTACTTGATGTCCCTTCATCTATAGGGTTTCTGTCGGTAAACTCTGGTCCATTGATTGAAATACCGAACTGGTCTTCAAATACTGGCTTGTCTAAGTTAGGGTTTGTTGTAGGATCACTCTGGGCAAAACCATTCCTTATCTAAAAATTCTCCCAATTGTCACCTATGGTCGACAGGTGGTACATCAACAATATCTTAACCAATCTGTGATGGAACAAGCTTGACTCAACACGCTGTCGTTTAAATCATTTGGACACCTTATAGAGAATTCTAAACAAGTAAATGGCATATCTAAATCGAAACCTATGAAATTCATGAGTAAACGGATATGGTAGAGTAAGACCAGTCCGTATCAACCTTCGCATGTCACAAATTGCTTGAGAATTAACAACAAACTATGCCATCTAGGTTTTACCATGGAGATAGGGATACCTTTTACATAACAATTAATCTTTCAAGATTTCATAAACAGACTCCATGGGACTTATTCAATTCAGGCATTTTTGAACCACCTTTCACCCTTTGATGGAAGCCATATTGCTTTGCTCACAAACTCCTCGGTCAATTATAACTGTGTGTCTCCAATTTTAGCTCTGCAACCATCGAAGGTTTGCGCGAAGGATTTTGCCACCTGAAGATTATAACCCTCAAATTTCTTAAGGAATATATTCCAGCCATGACTTTTTAGGTCCTCAATCGCATCATTGTGAGAAAGTAAGGCATGGAATCCGTTTGGATCCAAGCGAATGACAGACACCATGACAACTAAAACCAGAATGTGATAGAGATTAGTCGGAATAGTCTTAGTTTCCAGTTGTGTGAGCAACAAAAGCTAGTCCGAATGGAGAGTGGAGACACAAAAATAACATAGCCTGTGTGTTATGATAACTTATATAGTGGGAGTGAAAACTAGAGGGTTCATTGTAATCCTCTAACATCTCTGGTGATGAGTGCCATAACTACAAAGTACCAAAACCCTATGGAGGTAATGAATAACGCATTAATATGTTAAGTCAACAAGGTGAGGCGAGGACGCGAGTAGAACATGTCTGTATTCATTTGTATGACTATTGGTACGACCATTGAATTCACGAGAGGACTATAAAAAATATCAAAGGATCTTCACAAATCGAAAATGAACTATCAAACCATATAACAACCATATTTAAACCAAAACATCAAAAATAGATCACTCAACCATTAGATTTGGATTTCAATTAAACATGGGTGACCTTTAAAAAGATGCTTCTAAGGCACAAAAAATTATAACACCAAGATAAAATTTTATGTTTAATTCATGCTTACAGTCATGAATTAAACATAAAACAAAAACGAAAACGCAAACAATAAGAAATTAATAAATGTAGCTTTTAATCCAGTAATCATCTCAAAACTCTAAAAAATGTTTACAAAATTGAGGTGATGGCAGCTACAGAAAAATGCAAGTTCTTTCTATCATGTTAAATGTCAAAATTATGTGTGGCTGCTGACAATGGCGACACACTAGACGAAGCAGTTATCTCTACATCACCAGAAAATTCATGTTAGGATGAATAAAAAAGAATGAAAATTTAAGAAACAGTTGACAACAAGTCAAACATTTCGTTGAAAACATAGTCTAGCGTCAAATGTGTTTCTGTCAAACTGCGATCTGGTATCAAGTTTTGATTACGAGTGAAACAACATTTAAGAAATCGACTCCGATACTATTGACAGGGCCACTGCTACTAGCAGGCATCCATAGCCTCGACAGGGATGTCATTTAACCCACTCTAACACCTCTATCATGTCCAAAAGTAATCCATTCAAGATAAAGAACATCTTTACTTTTGATCAGTTTCAAAAGACATACTTGATAATTTTCTTAAACCTAACATTGTTTCACTACCAGCAGGCCTGTTCAGTACCCTGACGAAGTTGCCTTGGCATCATTTATGCATTTACCCGCTGCCAGTAGACCTGTTTAGTATCTTAGCGGGTTTAAAGACACTTCCCACACCTTGTAGTGTTTTCAACTCTCTAGAATTTGTTTACAATTTCACAAAACTTATTTTCTCGTTTGATGACCTTCATCATGATTTGAACACTTAGACTTCTGTTAAGAAACCATCTTGAGGACAAGAAGGTATAATTGAGTTGTTTTCCTTAAAAACAGGGACATCGTTAAGAGTTTTATTAATGATAATCGTATCTTCTCGTAATTTTAAAAAGAAACCAAGGACACTATTTTGAACCTAAATTTTCTTCTGCTGATCTGAGTTTTATCATTTATAGCACTGGTGCTTTGAAATGTCATCGACTGTTTCTTTTGGATAAGATTTCGGATTTTCCTTCCACAAATGAAATGGTGACACAGATATAATTATTCAGAAACAAATAAAAAACAAGCAAAATGAAAAGAACCAAAATAAAAAAAACAGAAAAGAAAATTAAACAAACAAATATGTACAAAGAGGTGGATCTAGAATCATCAGGTGAAATATCTTTTGAGAGCCTGGCCATTCACTGGGAAAGTGTCTGGCCGTCCCTCCAAATTTTGCAGGCGGAAAGAGTTAGGACCTAATTTTTCAGAAATTACAAATGGTCCCAGCCACAGATTTTGGAACTTGGTGTGTTCCCCTTTTCCTTCGTGAGCTTTGTCCCACTTGAGAACCAAGTCTTCGACATCAAAATTCCTATATAAAGAATAATTTGAATCAAGCCATCTTTTTACAATTTGCTGATGATGATCCAATTTCTGCTTTGCTTGTGCTGTTACTTCCTCCAGTTTTAACAAGGCATTAATTCGACTTTATAGTGGAGGGAGCTCCTCTTCTTTAACTTTCTGTGATAGTTGCAGAGAAGGAAGCCGAACATTTGGAGGGAGAATTGATTCTCTTCCGTAGATGAGAAAGAAAGGGGAATTAAAAAGAAAGGCTTTTGGTGTCACCCTATCAACCCAAAGTGCATTATACAGTGCATTGTGCCAGTTCTTATGATTTTCTGAAACTATCCTCTTAATGATCTTGATTAAATTTTTGTTTGTTGATTATGCTAAACCATTTCCTTGAGGGTAGTAGCTGGCAGAATATTTCAGTTTAATCCCTTTTTCCAAGGAAAAGATGTTCATATCAAGGGATGAAAAGTAAGAGGCATTATCAAAGACCAAACATTTAGGAATGTTGAATCGAGTGATGATATGAGAGTTAAGAAAAGATACTACCTAATTTGTGTTTACCACTTTCAAAGGTACAACTTAGGACCATTTGATAAAGTAATCCATTGTTATAATGATATACTTGTGTTGCTGTGAAGAGGAAGGATTAATCAGTCCTATGATGTCAAGACCCCATTGTTGAAAAGGGGAATCTACAGTAACATGTTGCAAAGGGAATGCTACTTTTTTCACCCGTCCTGCAGCCTTTTGGCAGATTATGCATTTACGACACAACGCATGGGAATCTTTAAACAAAGTGGGCCAATAGTACCCAACTCTTAACACTTTGTGAGTAGTGGTGTCTCCATCGAAGTGACGACCGACTTCACCTACATGAAGTTCAGATAATACTTTCTCCGATTCTTCCTTTTCTAAACAACGCATAAGAACACCATCAAAATTATTTCAAAATAATACATAATTTATTAACTGGAAAGATGTAGATTTTAGCCTGAGTGCTCTTCTATTTTTAGGATCAAGATAGCGAGGAGAAGATCCATGTATCAAATAAAATTTAATGTTCTCATACCAAGAATTGGCAGCAACTTGTGCACAACTGATTTTCAGTTAAGGTGTTGATTTGACTTTCCTGTTCTTCGACTAAATCATCCACTAGTTTACATAGGCCTTGACCTCTAACAACCTGTGAAGGGGTTATTTTGAGGTCATATTCCTGTAATGACGTCATCCAATTTTCCCTTTTCTCACCCAGTTATTTTTGTACTAATAGGTTTCTTACAATTGGGTAAGGAACAATAACCTTGGTTCTGGATTTCAGCAGGTATGACAGGAAGTGTTTCACTGCTTTAAAAACAACATATGCCTGTTGATCTACTACTGGGTAATTAAGATCTGCTCCTTTGAAATTTGAGCTCATGAAGACAATGGGTATCTCATTGCTTTTATCATTTTTCCGTGTTAGCACTGCAGCATAAGATCGGTCAGAAGCAAAGGTGTAAAGAGTGAAATCCTGAGAAAAATATGGACTCATCAAGGAAGGATCTTCTACTATTGATTTTCTAATGGAGTCAAAAGATTAAATTTCTTGTGGTCCCCAATGGTACAGAACATCCTTTTTAATTAAATTATGTAATGGTTTTACCATTTCCGAGAAACTTGGGACAAATCTTTTGACGAAATTAATCTTGCCCAAAAAGGACTGCATGACTTTTTTGGAAGAGGGAGGGGAGAGTTTAGCAATAGCTTGGGTTCTTTCAGAGTCAATAATAATTCCATCCTTAGACACTATAAAACCAAGCAGTTTACCTTGCTCTACTGCAAAGACTAATTTCTTAGGGTTGAGAGATATACCGAACTTGCGACATCGTTCCAGGACAGCCCTGAGGTGAGACAAGTGATCTTTCTTGTTTTTAGAGAAGACAGTGACATCATCAAGATATACCATGACTGATTGGTTTATGAGGCCACAAAAAAAGAAATGTCCATTGCTCTCTGAAAAGTGACACCAACGTTTATCAGTCCAAAAGGCATTTTCCTATAGGCAAAAGTGCCCCATGTGGTGCGAAAGGTGGTTTTAAGCTGATTTGAGGGAGACATGAGAACCTGGTTGTATCTTGAAAAACCATCTAACAAAGACATTCTTTTAGAACCATACACCTATTGTAAAATTTGTTCCATTGGAGGAACATGGTAGTTATCTTTATTAGATGTTCGGTTTAGGTTACGAAAATCGACACAGAGTCAAATTTCACCACTTTTCTTCCTTACCAGAACTAGATTAGACACCCATTGCATGTGCCTTACCGAGAAAATTATCTTTGCAGTTAGTAATTTATTCAGTTCTTTTTTAACGGTGGGTTCCAATTTAGGGTGCATCTTCCTCAATTTATGTTGAAAAGGCTAAGTCTGGGGTTTCATGGGGATGACATGTTGTATGATATTAGGGTCGAATGTTTTCAAGTCATCATAGGTCCAGGTAAAAATGTCTTTGAATTCTTTAAATAATTTTATGAAAGCAGATCATTCTTGTTTGGAGCATCCCGTTCCCAGATTAATATTTTGAGGATTGTCCTTTGTTCCTAAATTAAACGACTAATAAATCAAAGAAGAATTGTTCATTTTACAATTAACTGTCCCTCTAAATTTATCATGCAAGTCATAAAACTTCTCTAGTCTTACAACAGATCTGGGGATAGAGTTTACCAGATCAGATGTTAATTCAGGAGATCTAGGATCTGATATTACCATGAAGTTTCAGAGGTTCTGATCGCGAGTTCCTTCATCAATGACTGCACCTTGGAAGGTGTCTTCCATATGCAAGAAGTTGATGATCTGTTGGTCATCGTCAAACACTCTCCAATTGGTGATGTTATCCAGGATCCACAGCCTGAACAACAATTCAATCAAAAAACACATTAGGAGAAAGACCTTCTACGGGTAATAGTTTAGAAGCGACATTGGCCAATAAATCAGCCTCCGAATTACTTAGTCTAGGAATGGAATTTATGTTAAATGCTGAAAACGTTTGCATTAAACTCCATACCTCAGTTTGGTAGATTTTTAGATGTGGTGATAAGCAATGTATGGAGTTTCTTACATGCCTAACTATGATTTATGAATCACCAAATACCTTTAAATTCTATACATCCATATCCAAAGCTTTCCTA
This sequence comes from Picea engelmannii, assembly GCA_009831015.1. Taxonomy (NCBI): domain Eukaryota; kingdom Viridiplantae; phylum Streptophyta; class Pinopsida; order Pinales; family Pinaceae; genus Picea; species Picea engelmannii. The sequence continues at coordinate 341,658 of ML814080.1, read as the reverse complement.
AGTCCTTGTAGAAGTGCTTCGTATTCGGCGGTGTTATTAGTGCACTCAAACTCTAACCGACAAGCAATAAAAGTCTTATTATCTGCAGGATCGATGAGTACACATACTGCACCGACTCCTTCTTTGGATTTTGATTTGCCAAAGTACAATGACCATATTTGAGCTTTGTCAGTAGTGTTTGACACACTTGGCAAAGCCGATGTCTGAGTATAGTTCATAACTTCTGATTGCTGCCCAAGATCAGTGATAGGAGAAATTTCGATCATGAAGTTACCAAAGAAGCTATTCATTCCTTGCATTTCAAATGATATAGCATATGCAGTGAAAGGTTCGTTTGCATCATTTAGATCCGTCACGATGTGCTTAAGATAACATTCTCTGTTTATCCTAATTCTATTGGGCTGTCCATTTTCCGACGGCTACAAATGAGACGAATCTGTAGCAAATTAACCATGTAGCTGCTCGGACCAGTCCCTTCTTAAAAACAAACCATAGACTTGAGTAATATCATCAAAAATAATGTCAATTATCTGATGAACCTTAGGATTTGAAGATAATCTAACCAAAACATTCTTAAGCTCACCAATTACCTTAATGTTCGTTCGATCAAGTTGAATTATTTTGAGGTCAGAAGGTTTAACTTCTGTATTAATTTTTTGACAAACAGATAGAGGCATCACGTTTGACGATGCACCAGAATTGACCATACAATTATGTACATTCCTATTAAAAATTTCAAAGGTTAAAAAAAAAGGCGGGACATTTTTCCGAGTGTTAACAACAAAATTCTGCTAATTTTAAGCTGCTGTCTCTAAGACAGTTTTATCTACATTTTCTACAGTTTTTTCAGCTAAATCCCTTTTGTCTGGAAGTTCAGATGTTGTTTTAGTTGGGATATTTTTGGCTGTTCTTGAACCAATTTCTGTATTTTTCTTGCGTCTAGGATTGTTGTTTTTACTATTTTCAACGATACTTTGAAGCATTTTCTGCAAAATAAGGGGAAAATTCAGCAACTCAAAAACATAAATATTAGCCCTCAGTTTTTTCATATCTTCAATTAAATCGTATTCTAAGACAGGGGCTACTAAACTTTGTTTAATTTCAATTTGCTTTGACTGTTTTGGAAACACATTATTACTCACTTTAGAAGAAGGTTTGTTTTGTGTTTTACTTCTTGTATTGTAGGGGTGAACAGTTTCAAAATTTTCTTGGAAGATACTATCCGAGAAGTGACCGAAGATGTTGGGAGATGATTCCTCCTCTTCTGGTACTTCTTCCTCAATTATGTCTTCAAAAATTTCAGGAGGGAGAGAAGCAGAATTATCATGTGCTTCTAAGATGGTTTGTAAAGCATATTGCAAGCTTTCAAAATTTAGACCTTCAATGGTCGGGTTTGGCCAGTTGGGAGGAAAAGGTTTTATGAAAGGATGTTTAAAACTTCCTTTGCTTGTGGATGCCTCCTCGGTTGATCTCTTCAATTCAACGACCTGGTTGGATAGTTTTTGGAAATCTTTCTGCAATTTTTCTAAGTCTAAAGTTTCTAGTTGATTTTTAATTTGAGGAGGCATAGTGAGGATCTCTATTTTCTTTTTAGAGGATGAAGTTGTTTCATATTCACTATTGAGATTGTCTTTTAAGCTTAATATATCCTTTTCAATTTGGCTTGCCTCCTCAAAGGCTTCTAACAATGCGTTATTTTTAGACCTTTTGACCCAAATTGCTATGTTATTATGCAGAGCCTTAGTGTAATATGCGACAATTAGGCTTTCAACATGCATTGGATCTACATGGATTTTATTTTTTAAAGTAAGAAATCTTTGGTTAAAATCTTTCACTTTTTCCTTAGGATTCATTTTTAAGCTGAAGAGTTCCATAACCAAGACTTCTATAGATTTATCATCTCCGATTTTTTCCAAGAAACAAGTTTCAAACTTGTCCCAAGAGACAATGGTTTGGGGCTGTTGAGTGAAATACTAGGTGGAGGAATTTCCCTCAAAAGTATAAGGAAATAATCTTCATACTACATCCTCGTGTTCAACACTTTAGAGTCTAGTGGCCAACATAAATTTTTTGATGTGATCTCCAGTGAATTGCTTTGAATCCAGATTGAACTTAGGCATCCATTTCTCTGGATGTTTTGGTAATGGGTGTTGAGGTCTGGGTACAACCACAACATCTTGATTGAGCCGAGTTCTGGCGGGATTGTTTTGGTTTTCCATGGGATTTGGTGGTGTCGAAGGTTGTGATGGTCCTGATGAGGAACTGCCTTCGTATGAAGACTCTCCTCCTGAAGAGGATGGATATGAATAAGGTGGGGATGATGGAATACCAGATCCCCCAACTCCAAGGATAGGCATTTCGGTAGGATTGGTAGTATGTTCACCTAACGGGTTTTGGAGTAGACCAATACCTTCCAGTTGTTCTCAGATATCTGAGAAGTCAAGGGGTTGATGAAGTGGCCTACCAGGTTGTCTGATACGGGCTAAGTCACTATGCGTTCTTATGAATGAATGACGAACAATTTCTTGGACGTTGGCCCCTTGAGGAACTGGTGTCACTGGTTCAACAAGAATCTCAGGGTTATCGTTTGTGGTAGTTGCTGTTTCAAATGTAACATTGTTATCTGAGCGACTACGTGTTACAAAGGGGAGCGAGTGTGTGGGGGAGGAGTCTTGCGACCTCCATGTGCCAGCAATTGAATTCAGGCCCTCCTTCTAGCGCCATTTGTTGACTGACATAAATGAAACACCGTCAACTGGAAGAATAGATCCAGACCGGGGTTGTCTAATTAACCCAAGCCGTTTGGTGTAATCTATTCTGACGGGTTTAATGGCTCCGTTAGCCAACTATAATCTTAAATCAAAGAAAATAAATAAACTACTCTAAAGCTAAAACTATAATACTATATACATGAATCTAATTATTTACAAGTGTTTATAAACATAAATATGAATATGTGATTATGAACAAAGTATTTACAAATTGCAGGTTTTGGTGGATGCCTTGCAAAATCAATGTTTTGTTTGAAATTGTTTTCAAAGTAGATAAAGAAAGTACATATTTTATATTTTCTGTTTTATAATCTAAAATCCAAGCACTCAAAAAGATACTAATAAAACATAATCTGAAATAAGACAGAATAATAGTCACAACCAATTTAATCTGTCCTGTTTCATTAAAACTAATAACATGAATTAAATGCGAATAACACTAACCTGAGATTAATCTCATACTGTGTCTATATCCCTGTGTAATCCAAACTTCCAACTATCTTTCCTGTGAGAGAAATCCATGACAGGCTTGTAATAACATCTCCAGAATAAACTCAAGGCGTTTATCGATAGCTAGGATATAAGAAAAAAGTACTAAACATGTAGATCTAGTGACCTTATAATGATGAATGATTACAGTAAAAGAAATTTTAATGTGAAACATTCATTGGATACATCAACTAAACATCAAGCATAAATCATGATATTAAAGTTGAAATAACGATCACATACATAATATATGAAACAACAAGTTATAGACAAAATTTTAAAGCACTGAATAAAATGGAACATTGCATGCTAATGAGACTAAAGCTGCATAACATATCGATATCTCATAATATAAAAGGCAAAACACAAATGGAACAATGTCACACTAGTCTAAAGCCGAAATGTGAACCACTTGCCCATATACTTTTGAGAATTACATGTCCATAATCTGTTCCAGGAAAATATATCTTTCACTAACAAAGTGAACAGTATTTAAAGTAACCTGAGTTCACATACTCATATCTCACAGGATAGAGTTGGATCTCCCAAAATCAAGTAATATTACAAAAATAGTGGGTTGGGAACCACTTATAACAGAGTTGGTTTTATTCAAATATAAATCAAAGTTTTTACAAAACAAAAAGGAGAAACTACTAATCATTTAGATGCATTATCGAAAATATTTCCTCCAAATAATCAACAACAAAATCTCCCATTTCCTGAGAAAAGCAAAACAAATATTATAAATTAGAACAAACAATCATTAATAACCATTTTTTTATTAAAATAGACTTGGCTATAGAATCAAAGATTCTGTAGCCAGTCTTAATTTTAGTAAATGAAATCAAAACTTCAAATCTACTTATTTTGAATTAGAAAATAGAAATAAAACGAAAAGAAAATCAAATTGTTTACCATTAAAAGTTAACTGAAGAGGGGTCAGAGAGTTCAGAATTTATTATTGCCTTGACACTAGTCGCATTCTTGATGACTATGTTTTCGGATGTCTTGATACGTTTAGTCTTCCTCTTTGCATTCGCCTTGAGACTAAAGTTTTCTTGCCTCAACAAATCGTTCTGAGCAGTAAGAGTTTTAATCCGGGCCTGTAATATGGGGATGTCGGTGTAATACCGCTTGACCGAATGGAAACAAACATCACATTGTACAGGGGAGATGGCAAGTCGATGAAGGGCACAGTCAAACAAGGGAGCATCAGTCTTACCTACTGTTTTCTTATGGTCATGCCTAATACCGGAGAACCCTTCTTTACCTTTAAGACATGTTGGCAAATTTGTCACGAAATCATAAGGTTCAGTAGGAACGATAACTTCCTTCTTGGAACCCTGAAATTCTAGATCTTCTTGAACTAGAAAATCCTCTATCTCAGGATCCGAACCCTCATCGATCTCGATCGGACTGATCGATCTTAGATGAGTATCATTTCGGTTCCTTATTTTCCTTGAAATTAGGCGACCTGCCTTCTTGTTTTTGAACCATAAATTTGTGCATTGTTGTTCTGTCAAGTTTTCTTGACATTCGAATTAATCATAACGTTCATGATAACATCAATCACAGGCACAAGAGGGTCAATTACCTTCAATTCAACAGTCTCTTGCTCATGAAATCTTGCAGGTGAAGATTTACTCGGCATCCCTTCGTCTATAGGGTTTATGTCGGTAAAATCTGGTCCATTTATTGAAATACCGAATTGGTCTTCAAATACTAGCTTGTCTATGTTAGGGTTTGTTGTAGGATCAGTCCGAGAAAAACCATTCCTTATCAAAAAATTCTCCCAACTGTCACCTATGGTCGACAGGTGGTATATCAACAATATCTTAACCAATCCGTGATGGAACAAGCTTGACTCGACACCCCGTCATTTAAATCATTTGGACATCATATAGAGGCTTCTCAACAAGTAAAATGACATATCTAAATCGAAACCTATGAAATTCATGAGTAAACATATATGGTAGAGGAAGACCAGTCCGTATCGACCTTCGCATGTCACAAATTGCTTGAGAATTAACAACAAACTATGCCATCTAGGTTTACCAGGGAGATAGGGATACCTTTTACACAACAGTTGATATTTCAGGATGTCATAAACATACTCCATGGGACTTCTTCAATTCGGGCATTTTTGAACCACCTTTCTGTTAGAAAAACAGGACCGCGGAGCAATAAAATAGAACAAATGCAGAAACAAAACACAGAAGACACACAATACAAGAGAGACATAGATTTATGTGGTTCACCCAGTGTGGGTTACGTCCACCAGAGAAATTGCCAGGTCCTTCATTTATTATTATCCAGCAAATGAAGGGATACAACCTACAACAAAACCCGCTATAACTTCCTCTTCTTTCTCTCACAGTCTCCTCTCTCAGAATACAATATTCACCATCATCCATAGCCACAATACATTTCCCTCATAAAAGAGGGTTGCCTTCTAGGGTAAAAAAACCCTAACATAATCTCTACCGTTAGATCTGTGACCTTATAATGAACGGTCCAGATTTACAATGAAATTACAATATACTTTTACAAGGCAATTTTTTCTTCGAGGGCTTCGCCCCCAAACCACCGCTGGGGGGCCGCTTGCCCCCAGGCCCCCTAGCCGGGGGGATAGGCCCCCCGAACCCTGCAGAGGGGGTACCCCCCCTCTGCACTCCCCCGCGTGGAAGAGTGTACATACTTCTGGGGTGTAAATACTTCATGGGGTATAAACACGGCTGAAAGTAAAAGAGCTATAAATCAAGAAGATAATCAGGCTCCACAACCAACACTTTCACCCTTTGATGGAAGCCCTATTGCTTTTCTCACTAAATCCTTGGTCAATTCTAACCGTGTGTCTCTAATTTTATCTCTGCAACCATCGAAGGTTTGCACAAAGGCTTTTGCCACCTGAAGATTATAACCCTCAAATTTCTTAAGGAATATATTCCAGCCATGACTTTTTAGGTCCTCAATCGCATCATCGTGAGAATTAAGGCCTGACATCCGTTCGGCTCCAAGTGAACGACAGGTTCCATGACAACTAAAACAAGAATGTGATAGAGATTATTCAGAATAGTCTTAGTTTCCAGTCCTGCGAGCAACAAAAGCCAGTCCGAATGGAGAGTGGAGACATGAAAATAACATAGTCTGTGTGTTATCATAACTCCGATAGTGGGAGTGAAAACCATAGGGCTCATTGTAATCCTCTATCATCTCTTGTGATGAGTGCCATAACTACAAAGTACCAAAACCCTATGGAGGTAATGAATAACTCATTAATATGTTAAGCCAACAAGGTGAGGTGAGGACGCGAGTACAACAGGTCTGTATTCATTTGTATGACTGTTGGTATGACCATTGAATTCACGAGAGGACTATCAAAAATATCAAAGGCTCTTCACAAATCGAAAATGAACTATCAAACCATATTTAAACCATATTTAAACCAAAACATCAAAAATAGATCACTCAACCATTATATTTGGATTTCAATTAAACATGGGTGACCTTTAAAAAGATGCTTCTAAGGCACAAAAAATTATAACACCAAGATAAAATTTTATGTTTAATTCATGCTTACAGTCATGAATTAAACATAAAATAAAAACAAAAATGCAAACAATATGAAATTAATAAAGGTAGCTTTTAATCCAATAATCATCTCAAAACTTTAAAAAATGTTTACAAAATTGAGGTGATGGAAGCTACAGAAAAATGCAATTTATTCCGATCATGTTAAATGTCAAAGTCATGTGTGGCTGTCAACAGGTGCTTATAGTAGTGATATCCATGACTTGGGTTTCTCAATGATCATTCTATCTTTCAATTACAGGGGCTTGGCGAGCCCGTCCAAAAAATCATCGCTTCAAAGGTTGATGGATCTTTCCCATCCCGATATCATACTTCTTCAAGAAATGATGGGGAATGGGGAAATCATTACAAAATTGTTGGAATCACTCTTCAATTTCATCTCTTAGGATGCTAGGGGGAGATATGTAGGTCTTTCAACTAGCGGGAATCTCCAATCTATTAAAATGATAAATTACCGGGGTTTCAAGTCAGGCTTGGGAGTGGAGTTTCTCTCGTCTAATCTAGGCTCGAGCTTGAAGGTCCTAAATTAATATGGTCCTTATATGAACAAATTTTTGTTCTGGGATTTATTTATGCGAAAGTCACTCTTGAATGCAAATTCTCTCATAATAAGAGGTGACCTTAATTTTACCCTTGGAGCAGCAGAAGTTTGTGGGCCAAGGGATGCTTAGGACCAACTAGTAGATTAATTCACTCGCAAGTTGGAGGATCATGGGATGTTGGATGCAAATATTATCAAGTTAAATCCGACATGGAAAAATAAGCAATATGGGGAGGCTTGAGTAGCTAAAAGGTTGGACCGCTTCCTGGTTTATGAACACATTCTTAATAGATCCCATATTATCCGTCAGTGGGTAGGAAGTGGGGGTGAATCATATTATTCTCCTATTTTTTTGGAAATTTGGGGGGAAGGTAGGAAGCCAGGGAGCCCCTTTAAATTCAATTATTCCTGGATAAAAGAGAAAGAGTATATCTCTTTAGTGTCAAGCAATTGGTCCCCTTTTGACCAAGATCAACAATCTTATGCAGATGAACAATTTGTAGAAAATTTAAAGAAGGTCAAGAAGGCTACAATAGAATGGGCCAAGCAGAAGTGGCTGCATGATGAGGTAGATTTGATCTTGGTGGAAGAGGACATCCATTCTATATCCAAATCCACAGGAGAAAGGTTCATTTCTCAAGAGCCCAAAGATAGACTTCACCAATTGGAATGCATAATAAAGAAACTCCTGAAGGACAAAAAAGAAATATGAAGACTAAAAAGTAGGGCTCTTTGGATGGAATATGGTGATGAAAACACAAAATGTTTTCAGGCCTTTGCAAAAAGAAGGAGAAACATCAATACAATATGGATCCTTTTGTATCAGAGTGGTGATTTTGTTACTTCTTTTGAAGGATTGACCAATCTGACAAGATCTGACTTTCAAAATCTATTCAAGTCTGATGTAAGACCTTCTATTCCGGAAATTGTCATGATTTCCCATTTTTTACCAAGTTTTGTTTCTGTTGAAGACAATCATTCATTAATGGCGAAAGTTATAGAGGAAGAATAAAAATATGTCCTTCATAGTTTTTAAAAGGACAAAAGTCCGGGCCCGGATGGATGGCCATTGGAATTTTCCCTTTCTTTTTTAGGATCTTAGGTGGGGATCTCTTAAGAGAAGTGGAAGAATCTCAACCACAAGGGAAAATGTTTGGTCCTTTCAATGCCACTTTCATAGCTCTTATCCCAAAAATGATGATCCACAATCTTTGGATGAGTACAAACTGATTTATTTGTGTAATGGTATTTACAAGGTGGTAGCCAAGGTCATCGCAAGGCATATAAAGGTGATATTATCAAAGACTATTTCCAATGAACAATTGGACTTCTTGGAAGGTCGTTAGATTCATGAAGCCATTGGTGTCACGCAGGAAGGTGTGCAGAGTTTAAAGATCCATAATCTGAAAGGTGTTGTTATAAAGATTGATATCTTTAAAGCCTATGATCGAGTAAACTGGTTATATCTCTGTCTTCTTATGAATCATCTAGGTTTTGAGACACCTTTTATTAATTGGGTCATGTGCTGTATTTCCACTGTATCTTTTGCGGTTTTGATCAATGGGGTTGCTTCCCCTTTTTTCCATGAAAAAAGGGGACCGAGGCAAGGATTCCAATTATCACCATTACTTTTCCTCTTGTTTGCAGAAGGCTTAGGAAGATCGCAAGGGGAAGCCAAAAGAACATGCATATTCAAGGGAATTCAAATTTGTCAAAACCTAAACATCACCCACCTCCTTTTTGTGGATGTCATCCTATTATTTTGTGACAAATCCTTGCAAGATGTTGATACTCTTTTGAATGTTTTGGGGATTTTCAAACATGCTACATATATGTGTTTAAATGCAAAACGATCAACTACTGCCTGGTAGAATCTGGGACAGGATATCTTGAGGTATTTTCATGATCATTTTCCTTTCGTGATGAAGGAGTTGGACTGAGGATTGAATTATCTGGGTTTCTTTTTAAAACCAAACAACTACAAGAAGAGTGACTAGTTTTGGTTGCTGACAAAGTTGGAAAAGAGGCTGCAATTTTGGACCCATCATTGGCTATCCAGGGCTGGAAGGATAGTGCTTATTAAATCTGTCTTGGAAGCCATCCTAATATACTATATGTCCTTGGATTGGATTCCAAAGGGAATTCTTGAAAAGTTGCAGAAGATTTGCTTCAGGTTTCTTTGGAGAGGGTCACAAGATCAATTTGTCTTCCCTAGGTGAAATGGGATATAATTGTCGTTCTAAAGCTGTTAGGCAGTTGGGGCTTAAAAAAAATCAATCTGTGTTCAATGAATTTAGCAGCAAAAATCATATGGAGGCTCATATCCACAAAAAGTGTCAGGACTTCAATTGTTAAGAAGAAGTATATAGCTCTAGAATCAATAGTAGTTTGGGTAAGGAATTCAAGCAAAAGAAGAACTAATATTTTTGTCATTTGGAAAGCAGTCCTCTTCTTTCTTTGTAATTGGAAATGGCTTAGCTTGGAAGCTGGGAAATGGCTGTCAAGTTCGCATTGGGATGGATCCTTTTCCTGGTAGTGGTGTTTCACATTTGCTACCTAGAAATTTTATTACGACTCTTCAGGAACATGGGATCTACTTTCTTCACTATTAGCTTTTGGTAGCTCGGGAGGTACTTCGCATGTTTTGTCTTGTATGCCAAAGTGACCTTACATTTGCACTATTAGGCACTTAACTTTGTAAAAGGTGTTTTATAAAGTTGTATTAAAGTGGCTCTTTTATTAAAGTGACTTTTTGTAAAGTAACCTTCTAATATTAAAGTAACTTTATTTCATAAAGTGCACTTATGTTATAAAGTGAAATTGTACTTTAATATATTTAAGTGATTTATTTTGGAGGGAATAAATCATGTTCCTTGATCTTGTAAATGAAAGATTAAATCTTGGCCATTAGATTTATGGATGGGGAAGGTAAAAAAGAATTTAAATGTGAAAAGTCATTTTTAGCTATAAGAGTGAACCTAGGGCAGTGTGCAAGACAAGTTTGTGAGATATTTTGAGAGAGTTTTGGAAGAAATTGTTTGCAACAAGTTTGACACAGTTTCCAAGAGATATTGGGCACATTTCCCAAGGATATTTTCTATGTGAGAGGTGCTGAGAATATTGCTGCTGTTGGAGGCCGTACTATACAGATCTGTACAGTCCGTAGATCAAGGATAAAGGGCATGATTTTCAAGGCTGGTTGTTGACATGAATTTCGAGGCAAGGTGAAGTTTTTCTTTGCTGTAGGAAGGGATTTTTGTTTTGTCTGTACAGTTTACTGTTGGCACAAATTTTGAGGTGTTGTTTCGTAAAGGGGGTCGTACAACAATACATATTTGGCACAGATTTCAAGACATAATTAAAGGGGGAATGTTGGGCGCCTGTAAGTTGTCTCTTGCTATAAATCTTGGTTGTTGGAGCTTGTAATTTTTTCCTGAAGCAGAAAAATAAAATGTCTCATTGTGGGTTTCCCCAAATTGGGGTTTTTCTCTGGATGGTTGCCAAAATTTCTGGGTGTTTATATGGATTTGTGACTATTGTTCATTGTTATTTTTCGCTGCAAATGTACTTAGTAATGTGTGTTTCTGCTTATGAAGTATAGTTGTGATGTGGGTTATTTTCATTTAAGACAGAAATCATTTTTTGCTAAGTGTGTGACATTATCTCTATGCGTTAGTGTGCTTATGTCACTGATTTTTTACATTCACCAAGTTGTTGATCCTCTATCCACGTCTATTTGGTCCCAAGGCTGGAACCTATATTCACTACATACCATTATTCCATTTTACCATCTCATCATTCCATTTATGATTCACTAACATTTCTTTTCCAACGAAACTTTGTTGCATTTTGATTGATATACATATTGACATAAGTCATAAAGATAAAGAAAATGATTTCTTATACACAATGATGCTTTCTTATGCACATTGATAGCTTAGTATTTCCAGTGAGTATATGGCTAAATTAATGCAAAAAGAAAATAAATAAGTGAAATGAATGTTGTTAACACAAGAACCAACA
>ML814080.1:311184-323690 GCA_009831015.1 Picea engelmannii | reverse complement strand
AGAATGACTGCAGTTTGTTTTCTCAAGAATAAGTCAGAAGCCTTTGAAAACTTCAAGATCTACAAGGAAATGGTTGAAAATGAAATGGATTCAAATATCAAATGCTTGAGATCTAATAATGGAGGAGAGTTCACTTCAAAGGAGTTTGTGGACTACTACAACAATCATGGAATAAAAAGACAATTCTCTGTTGCTAGGACACCTCAACAAAATGGAGTTGTTGAAAGAAAGAACATGACAACACAGGAAATGGCTTGAACAATGGTAATGTATTCCAAATTGACAGATATTTTTTGGACACAGGCAATGCATACAACAGTTCACATTCAAAACAAAGTAATGCTCAGAAACAACACTGACAAAACTCCCTACAAGCTCTGGAAAGGAAGACCAACAAATGTGAAGCACTTCAGAGTTTTTGGAAGCAAATGCTAAATCAAAAGAGAAGATGGCAGAATGAGAAAATTTGACTCTCGTGTGGACAAAGGAGTACTTGTTGGTTACTCAAGTACAAGGAAATATTACAAGTGTTACAACCTGAGATTGAACAAAGTTGTGGAAAACATCAATGCAACAATTGATGAAACAAGTAGACAATAATTAAAGGAATAAGAAAATGAATCAATGGAACAACTTTACAAAGAAGAAACAAAATATTAAAAAGAAGGGGAATATGAAGAGGATCCGACAGAAGAAAAAGAGAAAGTTCAACAAGTTCCTCCAAAGACACCTAGCAGACGAGTACAAAAGAATCATTCTTCATATCAGATTATCGGAAACAAAGATGCAGGAGTTGAGACTAGAAGAAGAATGCGTTCACTAGAAAAAAAAAACACACCTAACACTCACATATACGATTGAACCAACCTGTTTTAAAGAGGCCAGGAAGGATGGATTTTGGAATAAGGACATGGATGAAGAATTGGATCAAATAGAGAAAAATGACACTTGGGAATTTGTTCCAAGACCAAAGGATAAGAATGTGATCGGCACAAAGTGGGTATACAAAAATAAATTGAATGAAGATGGACATGTTACAAGGAACAAAGCTAGATTGGTATGTAAAGGATATGCATAGGTTGAAGGAATCGACTTTGAAGAGACATTTTCCCCAGTTACCAGAATGGAAGCAATCCGATTGTTTTTATTTTATGCATACTCCAAACATATTAAAGTGTATCAGATGGACGTAAAATTAGCTTTTCTGAATGGGGAAATTGAAGAAGAAGTTTACATTGAACAACCAGAAGGATTTCAGCTGTCAGAGAACACATATTATGTGTGCAAATTAAAGAAGGCCTTGTATGGTCTAAAATAGGCTCCAAGAGCATGGTACTCTAGTCTGGATAAATATCTACAATAGACAGGGTTCAGAAAAGGAAGTGCAGACAACAACCTCTACATCAAGAATGAATTTGAAATGTCATTACTTGGAGAGCTATCCTTCTTTCTGGGACTTCAGATACGTCAAAGCAACCAATGAATTTTTATTTCTCAAACCAAGTATATCAGAGAAATGCTAAACAGTTTCAGAATGGAAGATTGCAAACCAGTTATCACTCCCATGCAAACTAGTTGCAAGTTGAGCAAAGATGACGATTCAAAGTCTACAGACTAGAGACAATATAGGTCAATCATTGGTAGCCTACTATATGTGACAACATCCAGACCAGATGTAATGCAGGCCGTTGGATAGGTGGCATGATTTCAAGAAACACCAAAGGAATCACATGTATTAGCAGTGAAAAGGATTTTCAGATATCTCAAAGGAACAAAAGAGTTTGGATTATGGTATCCAAAAGGAAAGGGTCTATCACTTATTGCCTACACAGATGCAGATTGGGTAGGTTATATTGATGACCAATGAAGCACCACTGGAGAAACGTTCTACTTGGGTGAGTGTTTAGTATCATGGCTAAGCAAGAAACAATCATCAGTATATTTATCTACAACCGAGGTAGAGTATATTGAAACAACAACATGTTATACACAGGTTCTTTGGATGAAACAAACTTTGACACATATACATGTTGAGTATGATGATCCCATTCCAATCTATTGTGATAATACAAGCGCCATCAATATCTCAAAGAACCCGGTGATGCACTCCAAGACGAAGCACATTCCAATCAAGTATAACTTTCTACTGGAACAGGTTGCAGAAAACAACATCAGAGTTGAGTATGTGGGCACAAAAGAACAAGTGGCATACATATTTACAAAACCACTTCCATGAGAAGCCTTTGGGTATCTTCGGTAGAGACTCAGAGTTATTTATACTCCAAAATGAATGCTTTTGAATGCTTATATTATATGTCTTAGATGTACACGAGGAAGCACCATACAGAGGACAATTCAGTTAGGGGGAGCACCCCCGGATGGAAAGATACCTTTTCCATTGATGACAAAGGGGGAGAGATTTAACAGGTGCAGAGGACAGAGGCATGATTCCAGGGGGATCAATGGTCACAGAGATGCATTGCAGAGGAAAGAGGCATGGTTCCAGGGGGACCATGAGTGATAAGAATTCAGTATTGCATAGCATGATTTCATTATTCCATCATAGCGTTTCCATCAATGCCAAAGGGGGATATTGTTGATTAAGGTTGGTTTTCATTGATGTCAACCCTTGAAGAAGTTCGATAGCACAAAGGTTTGGGTAATGGACCCAAGTTTGTTTGATGTAAATATGACTCATTATTGTCTTGTCATGGTTGATAAGAAGTACAAATGGATGAACTCCAAAGTGGTCCCATTATGGTGAAAGCCCTCACGGGAAGACACTTTTCAGATTGAGTTATCCTAGAAGTATGGTTAGAGAACCCATGCTTAATTGTGGAATAATGAGATGAATGTTAGTGAATGTGTCAGTGAAACTATCCTAGATGGATAATGGTTTTCATACCATTTCTGGTGGTATGTGGAACGCCACATAACTAACTCCTCACGGTTAGAGATTTATGGCTATATGAAGTTGGAGAACCCTCACTAGTTATATAGAAGTCCCCAAAAGTCAAGTGTTTGCAAAATAACTTATTTAAATAATAAAGTAAATGGAGAACTCCCTAAAATAAGGAAAGTGTAATGCTACATGAAAGTATAAATAAGAGGCAAAGCTCTCTCATTTAATCACACTTGAACACATTGAATATCTTTTGTTGTGTGAGGCTTATTGTAAGTACTCATTGATACATCTGAAGTTGCAAAGCTCTAAGGTAGTACGAAGGGTTGACGATGAAATTCTCGAAATTACAATGAATACAAAAAAACCCTATTTTCTAAGGTGTATGCGGGCTGACAATGTATTAGGGTGTGAACATACTGAGCTATATGTGGGCTGTTTGTGTATTAGGGTGCGTACGTACGCGGGCTGACAATGTATTAGGGTGCGTACATGTTGGTAAAGCAATGGAAACTTGAGAAGACGAAGATTCAGAGGTTCTATATTCTGAGATCAAGCTCTCAGTAAGGTCTACAGTGCTCAGATACATCAGATCTATCCATTGGTTCAAAAGGTATGTCTTATATCTAAGAAAATTTGGATTTTGATGTATGCATGAGAAATGGTTATGGAGATTTGAGGATTCTCCCTAGAGAGACTATTGGCTGCATGGGACTTCTGCATAAGTCGGATCTACATAAATATAGTTCTGGTATATTTATCATTGATACTTCTTGTTGAAGCACATATTGTATTTATTGACATATGGCTAAGGATTTGTGGTACATGGTTGAGAATTTGTATTTGTGAAGTGGTTGATGTATTCAGAGGCTGAATATTAGAAAGGGTTTGATGAGTAGATCATGTGAGGGTTATTATAATTGTTCATGATTACACACACCTATATGGCACATGACTAGAGATATATATATTCTTTGGGTAAATGTTATGTATGAGGATGCATGCACAGGGTACAGTTACAGTCTAGATATAGTGACAGGTTACATATCTATGTGAAAGAAGTTATAGAGGGTCATAAGTTTTCAAGAGAAAGGAAACCGTAGTTTTCAGAAGGCATACACAGGCTTCATAACAGTTTGGTCGCATACATATGCGGGATGCATAACAGATAGGGAACATACATATGCGTGTTGCAGCACTACATGTCACATACCTGTTGTATTTTTGTTGATACATGTTCAATTTTGGTATAGATTGATTACAGGGCAGTTATACAGGTTGGATGCAGGTCAATGGTATAGATTGATACAATTGTACAGTGGTATATCTCACAGTGATAGTGTGACAGTGGTTCCATCATTTTACTTATACGTCAGGGCGGTTGGACGGGGAAAGAAGAGGTGGTTGTAGCCAGAGAACATAGAGGGTTGTAGCCTCCTTCTGGTTGTAGCCAGAGAGTTGGGGAGTTGGAGCTTCCCTCAGGTTGTAGCCTGAGAAACTAGGGGTTGGAGATTCCTTCCAGTTGTAGCTGGAAAACAAAGGAAGTTGGTGCTTCCAATGAATGCAATTATTTAAGACATATAAGAAAAAACATTTTGTGGTTTTCTCCTGCTTTGGGTTTCCACGTAAAAACATTGTTGTACTTTGTATGTGTGTGATTGCTCATTTGTTCATTGTTTATTTACTTTGTAACTATTGGATGATAATGATATAACACTTGTATTTTGGAGAAAAAGGATTTAATTGCTCTATTACTGATTCACCCCCCTCTCAGTAATCCAACAATTGGTATCAAAGCAGGTTCCTTCAGAAATCAGTTTAACCACTGAAAGGTAGATCATGGAGAACAACAACTTGTATAAAAATGGAATACCACAGTTTGATGGAAAAAAGTATGCATTTTGGAGCATAAGGATGAAGACATATATACAGGCACATGGATTTGAAATTTGACAATCAATTGTAGATGGATACACCGTACCAGCAGTTCCGCCAACAAATGACAAAGCAGTGAAACTCGGTCAGAATAATTCCAAAGCCACAAATGCACTTCTGAATGGTCTTAGTGAAACAATATTCACCAAAGTTGCACATTGTAAATCCTCTATAGAGATTTGAGACAAACTTCAAAATATTTATGAAGGAGATTCAAAATTCAAAGCAACAAAGCTTCAAACTTACAGAGGCCAGTTCGAACAACTTAAGATGAAGGAAGATGAGAATATTGAAACTTACTTTTTACAAGTTGATGAAACAGTGAATGCAATCATAGGATTGGGAGAAGAAATCGAAGAATATGTAATTGTTCAAAAAATACTAAGATCTCTTCCTATGAGATTTGACCCTAAGATATCAACACTAGAAGAAAGAGAATATCTAAACTCAATAAGCATGGATGAACTACATGGAATCTTCACAGCATTTGAAATGAGAACTGAACATGAGAATCCATATGTAAAAGAAGCATCCTTCAAAGCATCCAAAATATCAAAGAAAAAGGGAAAGCAACATGAAAAAGAACATAGCAGCAATAGTGACGTCTCAGAAGATGATGAATAAGTGGCCAACTTTGTCAGAAGACTGAACAAGGGAACTAACAGTAGGTATAGAGGTAAGATTCCTTTAATTTGTTTTACTTGTGATGGTAATGTTCATTTTTCTAACAAATTTCCTCATAAGAAAAAGAGAAATGATGAAGGGGACTAAAAAAACACACAAACATATAAAGACAAAAGAACCACAAAGAAAGTTTTGAAGAAAAGCTTATGCACCAAAGAAGACATCTCATCATCAGATGAATATGAAGTCAGTGACAGTGAGACAAAAAGAGTTCTATTCATGGCAGTAGAAGAATCAACTAAATAAGACTCTAAAGTAGAATATGAAGAAGCCAAAGAAGAAATTGAAGAAGCAAAATTTGACTACCAAGAGGAATTGATGAGTGCCATAGAAGTTATTAGAAGAGAAAAGAGGAAAAACAAGAATCTACAAGCGGAACTAGACAAGAAAGAAGACACTCAGGAATTAGAAAAGATGATCACAACTTTGAAGGTTCAAATTGAAGAAGACAAAAGAATTTAAGAAGCACTCAAAGAACAATTAGAAGGAAGGGACATGGTCATTGAAAATTTGGAAGCAAAAATTGTCACAGTAAGAAAGCATCTTCAAAAGAAAAATATGCAGAACAACTCAAAAGTTTTGAATGACATTATCAACAGTCAAAGGCCTAATCATGACAAGTCCAGACTTGGATACAATCAAACAGAAAAGGGACCAAGCTCCAAAATAACAGAACAAGAAACATATCCAAAAATATATGCAGAAACAATCAAAGGGGATAGTTAGGTCTATAGAGAAAATTACAGGGACATTCCTCCACCGAGAAGATTCATAATTCAGAATCAACGACCGACAGAAACATATAGGTCTCAGGAAGAAGGATTCATAAGAGCACCTCCTTCCAGAAGATATTCAACTCCCAGGTATCAAATTATATTTTTTTCTTTATGTTATGCATGTAATAATTTTGGACATAAAATTTTAAATTGCATAGCTAACAATAGGAACATAAACAACTTTGAAAGTCATACACAAAAGGGTTATCCAAGAAGGCCTAGTGAAACACAAAGAATAAGTTAAAACAGGTTTGAATCATTGATCACTGAAGTGGAATGCTACAAATGTAACAACTTTGGACACATGGCCAAAGATTGCAGAATGACAATTCCTCTTAGAGAACCACAACATGACAACAACAATCACAGACAATAACCTAAGAAAAGGACATGGATAAGAAAACAGAATCAGTACAACAATGAAGAATGCACACTCGCTCTACAAGATAAGCAAAAGAAATGTGGTTGGTATGTTGTCAGTGACTATTCAAAACACATGACATGTGATAGAGACAGGTTTCTTACATTAAGAAAGGAAAGAGATGGATCAATCGCCTTCGGAAATGATGATTCAGCTAAAATCATTGGAAAAGACATAGTCAAAATTGGGAACAAGAATACAAAGACAGAAAATGTTCTACTAGTAGAAGATATGAAACATAATCTTCTAAGTGTGATTCAAATGTGTGACCAAGGTCATAAAGTTACTTTCTATTCACAAAAGTGCAAGATAATAAAAAAAGGTTTAGGAAAATTGATTGCTAAAATTGCGAGAACTTCAAGCAACATATATTTGTTAAGTGAAATTGGAAATGAAAAGTGTTGTCTAGGAAATGAAGATGAAAGTTTGCTATGGCATAGAAAAATGGGTCACATACATTTTGATAACCTTTTCAAAGTCAATGTAAAATAAAAGCAGTCAGAGAAATGCCCCAGATCATGAAACCAACCAACACTTTATGCAAGCATTGTCAACAAGGAAAGCAAACAAAGACCAGGTTCAAATCAAAGGAATATTCAATGACAAGACCACTGGAAATTGTGCATACTGATCTAGTTGGACCAACTACAACAAAGGGTTTAAAAGGTGAGAAATACTTTATGTTATTATTTGATTATTATACAAGAATGACTGCAGTTTGTTTTCTCAAGAATAAGTCAGAAGCCTTTGAAAACTTCAAGATCTACAAGGAAATGGTTGAAAATGAAATGGATTCAAATATCAAATGCTTGAGATATAATAATGGAGGAGAGTTCACTTCAAAGGAATTTATGGACTACTGCAACAGTCATGGAGTAAAAAGGCAATTCTCTGTTGCTAGGACACCTCAACAAAATGGAGTTGTTGAAAGAAAGAACATGACAATACAGGAAATGGCTCGAACAATGGTAATGGATTCTAAATTGACAAATATTTTTTGGACACAAGCAGTGCATACAACAGTTCACATTCAAAACAGAGTAATGCTCATAAACAACATTGACAAAACTCCCTACGAGCTCTAGAAATGAAGACCAACAAATGTGAAGCACTTCAGAGTTTTTGGAAGAAAATGCTACATCAGAAGAGAAGATGGTAGAATGGAAAAATTTGACTCTCGTGTGGACAAAGGAGTATTTGTTGGTTACTCAAGTACAAGGAAAGCTTACAAGTGTTACAATCTGAAATTGAACAAAGTTGTAGAAAGCATCAACACAACAATTGATGAAACAAGTAGACAAGAATTAAAGGAATAAGAAAATGAATCAATGGAACAACTTTACGAAGAAGAAACAAAAGATTAAAAAGAAGGGGAATATGAAGAGGATCCGACAGAAGAGAAAGTTCAACAAGTTCCTCCAAAGACACCTAGCAGACGAGTACAAAAGAATCATTCTTCAGATTAGATTATCGAAAACAAAGATGCAGAAGTTGAGACTAGAAGAAGAATGCGTTCACCAGAAAAAAACGCACCTAAAACTCACATCTACGATTGAACCAACCTGTTTTGAAGAGGCCAGCAAGGATGGATATTGGAATAAGGACATGTATGAAGAATTGGATTAAATAGAGAAAAATGACACTTGGGAATTGGTTCCAAGACCAAAGGATAAGAATGTGATCGACACAAAGTGGGTATACAAAAATAAATTGAATGAATATGGACAAGTTACAAGCAACAAAACTAGATTGGTATGTAAAGGATATGCACAGGTTGAAGGAATCCACTTTGAAGATACATTTTCCCCAGTTTCTAGAATGGAAGCAATCTGATTGCTTTTAGCTTATGCATGCTCCAAAAATATTAAAGTGTATCAGATGGACGTAAAATTAGCTTTTTTAAATGGGGAAATTGAAGAAGAAGTTTACATTGAAAAACCAAAAGGATTTCAGTTGTCATAGAACACATATTATGTGTGTAAATTAAATAAGGCATTGTATGGTATAAAACATGCTCCTAGAGCATGGTACTCTAGACTGGATAAATATATACAACATACAGGGTTCATAAAAGGAAGTGCAAACAACAACCTCTACATCAAGAATGAATTTGAAATGTCATTACTTGGAGAGCTATCCTTCTTTTTGGGACTTCAGATACGTCAAAGCAACCAAGGAATTTTTATTTCTCAAACCAAGTATATCAGAGAAATGCTAAACAGGTTCAAAATGGAAGATTGCAAACCAGTTATCACTCCCATGCAAACCAGTTGCAAGTTGAGCAAAGATGATGATTCAAAGTCTACAGATCAGAGACAATATAGGTCAATGATTGGTAGCCTAATATATGTGACAACATATAGACCAGATGTAATGCAGGCAGTTGGACAGGTGGCACAATTTCAAGAAACACCAAAGGAATCACATGCATTAGCAGTGAAGATGATTTTCAGATATCTCAAAGGAACATAAGAGTTTGGATTATGGTATCCAAAAGGAAAATAGCTATCACTTATTTCCTACAGAGATGCAGATTGGGAAGGTTGTATTGATGACCGACAAAGCACCACTGGAGCATTGTTCTACTTGGGTGAGTGTTTAGTATCATGGCTAAGCAAGAAACAATCATCAATATCTTTATCTACAGCCGAGACAGAGTATATTGCAGCAACAACATGTTGTACACAGGTTCTTTGGATGAAACAAACTCTGTCAGATATACAGGTTGAGTATGATGATCCCATTCCAATCTATTGTGATAATACAAGCGCCATCAATATCTCAAAGAACCCGGTGATGCACTCCAAGACGAAGCACATTCCAATAAAGTATCACTTTCTACGGGAACAAGTTGCAGAAAAGAACATTAGAGTTGAGTATGTGGGCACAAAAGAACAAGTGGTAGACATCTTTACAAAACCACTTCCACGGGAAGCCTTTGAGTATCTTCGCCAGAGACTCAAAGTTATTTCTACTCCAAAATGAATGCTTTTGAATGCTTATCTTATATGTCTTAGATGTACACGAGGAAGCACCATAAAGAGGATAGTTCAGTTAGGGGGAGCAACCCTGGATAGAAAGATACCTTTTCCATTGATGACAAAGGGGGAGAGATTTAACAAATGCAAAGGATAGAGACATGATTCCAGGGGGAGAAATGGTCACAGATATGCGATGCAGAGGACATATGCATGGTTCCAGGGGGAGCATGGGTTATACGACTTCAGTATTGCATAACATGATTTTAGTATTCCATCAGAGTGTTGCCATCAATGCCAAAGGGGGAGATTGTTGATTAAGGTTGGTTGTCATTGATGTCAACCCTTGAAGAAAGTCCGATAGCACAAAGGTTTGGGTAATGGACCCAAGTTTGTTTGATGTAAAGATGACTCATTATTGTCTTGTCATGGTTGATAAGAAGTACAAATGGATGAACTCCAAAGTGGTCCCCTTATGGTAAAATCCCTCACGGGAAGACACTCTGCGGATTGAGTTATCCTAGAAGTATGGTTAGAGAACCCATGCTTGATTGTGGAATAATGAGATGAAGGTTAGTGAATGTGTCAGTGAAACTATCTTAGATGGATAGTGCTTGTCATACAATTTCCGGTGGTATGTGGAACGTCACATAACTCCTCACGGTTAGAGAGTTATGGCCATATGAAGTTGGAGAACCCTCATGAGTCATATAGAAGCCCCCAAAAGTCAAGTGTTTGCAAAAGAAATTATTTAAATAATAAAGTAAATGGAGAACTCCCTAAAAAAATGAAAGTGTAATGCTACATGAAGGTATAAATAAGAGACAAAGCTCTCTCATTTAATCACACTTGAACACATTGAATATCTTTTGTTGTGTGAGGCTTATTGCAAGTACTCATTGATACATCTGAAGTTGCAAAGGTCTGAGGTAGTACGAAGGGTTGACGACGAAATTCTCAGAATTACAACGAATACAAAAAAAAACCCTATTTTCTAAGGTGTACGTGGGCTGATAGTGTATTAGGGTGCGTACATATTGAGTTATATGCGGGCTGTCAGTGTATTAGGGTGTGTACGTACGTGGGCTGACAATGTATTAAGGTGCGTACATGTTGGTAAATCCATGGAAAATTGAGAAGATGAAGATGCAGAGGTTCTAGATTTTGAGATCAAGCTCCTAGGAAGGTCTACAATGCTCATATACATCAAATCTATCCATTGGTTCAAAGACTATGTCTTATTTCTATGAAAAGTTGGATTTTGATGTATGCATGAGAAATTGATATGGAGATTTGAGGATTCTCCCTAGAGAGACTAGTGGATGCATGAGATCTTATGCATAAGTCATATCTATAAAAATATAGTGCAGCTATATTTATCATTGATACTTCTTGTTGAGACACATTTTGTATTTCTTGGCATATGGCTAAGGGTTTGTGGTACATGGTTGAAAGCTTGTATTTGTGAAGTGGTTGATGTATTCAGAGGCTGAATGTCAGAAAGGGTTTGATGAGTAGATCATGTGAGGGTTATTATAATTGTTTATGATGACACACACCTATATGGAACATGACTAGAGAGAGATATATATGCTTTGGGTAAAGGTTATGTATGATGATGCATGCACAGGGTACAATTACATTATGGATACAATGACAGGTTACAGATCTATGTGAAAGAAGTTACAGAGGGTCATAAGTTTTCAAGAGAAAGGAAACCTAGAAGGCATACATAGGCTTCATAACAGTTTGGTCGCGTACATACGCAGGCTGCATAACAGATAGGGCGCGTACATACATGTGCTGCAACTCTACAGGTCGCGTACCTGTTGTGTTTTTTTTTATACATGTTCAGTTCTGGTACAGATTGATTACAGGGCAGTTGTACAGGTTGGATGCAGGTCAGTGGTACAGATTGATATAGTTGTACAGTGGTATATCTCACAGTGATATTGTGACAGTGGTTCCATCATTATACTTATACGTCAGGGCGGTTGGATGGGGCAATGACAGGTGGTTGTAGCCACCTTCCGGTTGTATCCGAAGAACATAGGGGGTTGTAGCCTCCTTCTAGTTGTAGCCAAAGAATTGGGGAGTTGGAGCTTCCCTCAGGTTGTAGCCTGAGAAACTAGGGGGTTGTAGCCTCCTTCCAGTTGCAGCTGGAAAACAAAGGAAGTTGGTGCTTCCAATGAATTTAATTCTTCAAGACATATAAGAAAAAACATTCTGTGGTTTTCTCCCGCTTTGGGTTTCCACGTAAAAACACTGGTGTACTGTGTATGTGTGTGATTTCTCATTTGTTCATTGTTTATTTACTCTGTAACTATTGGATGATAATGATATAACACTTGTATTTTGGAGAAAAATCATTTAATTTCTCTA
This sequence comes from Picea engelmannii, assembly GCA_009831015.1. Classification (NCBI taxonomy): domain Eukaryota; kingdom Viridiplantae; phylum Streptophyta; class Pinopsida; order Pinales; family Pinaceae; genus Picea; species Picea engelmannii. The sequence goes on along the minus strand of ML814080.1, from coordinate 311,612 downwards.
TTACTGATTCACCCCCCCTCTCAGTAATCCAACAATTATTGTATGATATTTGAATATGTTGTCGCATCATAGTGCTTCTTTTTTTTCTGGTCTGTTTGTATGCTAATAGGCTGACAATTATGAATACATGCTTAGCATGCATCTACGGATTGCAATTTTGTCTCTTTTTGAAATAAATTTATTTAAGGAATACACACACACACACCATTATTTATATATACCATTTTTTTTAAATAAAACCAAAAATACAATTAAAAAATATATATTTTTAAAATATATTAAAAATAATTATTAGAAAAAAAACAAATATATACCTTTTTTTTAAATAAACCAGAAGAAACCGTTAAAAAAAATAATTTAAAAAAATATGTATATAATTAAAAAAACAATTTTTGAAAAAACTTTAAAATAGAATAATTAAAAAAATA
>ML814080.1:259122-272034 GCA_009831015.1 Picea engelmannii | reverse complement strand
TGGTGTATATGATCACATTCCTGCAAACCTTCCTTAATTTTAAAAACAAGAGACTAGCATTTTCATCAAACTTTTCTTTAGTCTCACATGCCTAGTTTTGGATTAGTCAACAACCCTAAATTGAAGTAATCATAACTTTGAACATGTAATGTATAAAGATCTGAAACTGATATAAAATGTTCTTCATTGTGTTTTATGCAATTCCTCCAAGTTTCACTACTTGAAACCTCTCAGAAAAAGAGTTATAGAAAAAATGGCATACCTTGCTGAATTCTGGCTTATTCTAGAGAGCGACCTTGTAGAGCGTTCCCTGCACAAAATATTCGATGAATTGATATAAAAATATTACAAAGCATAATATAGCCTATACCCTAACCAACACATTTGGTCTCACTAAATTTGGATCTGCTATTAATAATTTATGACGTTTTTACCCGAAACACCTGATTTTGACTAGTTTCAGGACTAGCCACAAACCCTATTTTCCACTGAGTGTAACTCCCAAAATACAATGAACCACAAGATGAATTTTGTACCATAGATACTTGGATATGTTTTCTCACTTTTATAGCAATTTCACGGTCAGAATCATTATATAAAAAAAGTTATAGCGAAAATGGTGAGATGACCTGTAAATAACATACCTTAGAAAACACCATCAAAATAATTTATCCTTCCTTGCATTTCGGTCTTCTTTTCCTCACCTTCACTCAGAAATATGGTTTAGATATCCTTGGTTACCTCAGAAACATATAGATATTCAATATGCTCAAGTGTGTTTCAAATTAGAGAGCCTTGTCTCTTATTTATACTCTCCAAGTAGCTTCCTTAAAAACATCTTCTAGGTCACTTGGCCCACTTTCCTTATTTTAGGGTTGGGTCCACTTCTAATTTCTCCATTAAATTTATTATTGAAATAATTTATTTTGTATTCACTTTGAATTATAATACAATCATCACTTCACTTTATTATTTACCTTTTAAAATCTCTTAAACCACTTTGACTACTTTGACCTTTTAGGGCTTCTAGATGACATATGAGGGTCCTCCAACTTCGTAAGGCCATAGCTCTCAAACCGTAAGGAGTTATGTGACGTTCTACATACCAGCAGAAATGGAATGAAATGTACTATCCATATAGAATAGTATTATCTAAAAATATATCATAACTCATACCGTTACCCATCAAACAAACTTGGGTCCATTACCCAAACCTGGGGTCTCCAACTTCTCATGGCCATAACTCTCTAACCGTGAGGAATTATGTGACGTTCCACATACCACCGGAAATGAAATGACAAATAATATCCATCTAGGATATTTTCCTTGACAAATTAACTTTCCTTCATCTCATTATTCCACAATTAAGCATGGGTTCTCTTACTCCACAAAGCGTCTTTTTGTGAGGGATTTCACCATAAGGGAACCACTTTGGAGTTCATCCATATTTAATTCTTAAAAAACATGAAAAAACAACAATGAGTCATATTTACATCAAACAATATTGGGTCCATTACCCAAACCTTTGTGCTACATGGATTTCTTCAAGGGTTGACATCAATGACAACCAACCTTAATCAACAACACCAATGGTGACAAATCTGAAGAAACTAAGTGTGTCTTCTTTCGATTTGAAGAAATTGATTCGAATTTGTACAGACAACTGATTGGATCATTGATGTATCTGGTTAACACCAGACTGGATATTTGTTATGCAGTGAGTACACTTAGCCAGTTTGTGAGTCAACGAAGACATACACATTGGATTGTTGCGAAGCATGTGTTGAGATACCTGCAAGGCACAGTTGGACATGGTCTGAGATATACTTCCATTATTGACATGATATTGGAGGGATATACTGAATCTGACTGGGCAGGGAGAGCAATGGACAGGGAGAGAACATTTAATGCCAGATCCATCACCATCGGTGTAGGCATGGATTTGCAGTCTATCATACCGAATTTCTTCAATATCTCCACTGTATATTTTCCTTGACTCAGGAAAATCTCATCAATTCTCTGCCATACTTCTAGTCCCAAGAAGTAGTGCATCATACCCAGATTCTTCATCTCGAATTCAGAAGTCAATGCATGCTTGCATTTAGTAATGAGACTTTCTGAACCAGTGAGGAATAAATCATCAACATACAGAACCAAAATTAGGTACTCGTCACCAACAATATGATAATATAGCTTTGGATCAACAACACTCTTGATGAAGCCCAAACTCATAAGGAATCCATCCATCTTCTCGTACCAAGCACGAGGTGCCTGCTTTAGTCCATACAAGGCTTTCTTCAACCTACATACATGAGATTTCTGCTCATGTATCACAAATCCTTCTGGTTGCTCGACATAAACCTCTTCCTCAATCTCACCATTGAGAAAGGATGTCTTTACATCCATCCGATGTAGTTTCCAACTCATGGATGCTGCTAGTGCAATGATAGTACAGATGGAAGTGTATCGGGCTATAGGAGCAAATGTCTCCTCATAATCTCATAATCAATTCCCTCCACTTGTGAGAATCCTCTGGCTACAAATCTCGCTTTGTACTTCTCGACACTTCCATCAGCTGCATGCTTGATCTTATAGATCCACTTAAAAGTCAGTACAGATTTCCCTTCTGGTCTCATAACAATATCCCACACTTCATGTTTCATGATGGATTGATACTCTTCTTTCATGGAATCTTGCCATACTTCTAACCTATTGTTTCTCCATGACAAGAAGGTTCAGTATAAAAGATGTGGCTCATGGCTGAAACATAACTCAAAAATCTCTGTGGTCTCTTGCTCTCTCAGAATGTGCCTCGAGGAGTTGCATGCCCCTTTTCCTCCTGCAGAGTTTGTCGAGCCTAGGCAAGCCTTTTATGGCCTACTACAATGTCTCTGCGAACATCAACTGGATCAATTGGATCAACTGGATCAATGACTGTCTCCCTCTAAACTGTTGAAGGGGGAGAAGGTACTGTCTCACTATCAATATCCATATGAGATTCTCAAGATCTTTGGAAGGATATATCTTCCTCAAAGATGACATATCTACAAACCTTGATCTGTCTCTGACTAGGGATTTATATCCGATATGCCTTCGAAGATTCACTGTACCCCAAAAATGTACCCTTTTTGCCTGAAGGGTCTAACTTGGTCCTTTTCTCTTTGTGTATATGAAAGTATACTAGACACTCAAATATCCTGAAGTGTCCAACCTCAGGATTCACTCCAATGAAGGCTTCTTTGGGAGTCATGCTCTTCAAGATCTGATGAGGACTCCTGTTCTGAACAAACACTGTTTTCATGGATGCTTCTGCCCATAGAATCATGGGTAGATTCTGATCATGTATCATCGCTTTGGTTGCCTCAATGATGGTTTTGTTCTTCCTCTCTGCAATTTTGCTAAGGGTTATAAGGAACGGTGTACTCCCTCTTGATCCCTGCCTCAATACAGAAATCAAAATCCCTGGAGGTATACTCTCCTCCATTATCTGATATCAACACCTTGATCCTCCTCCCAGTCAAGTTCTCAACCTGAGCTTTAAATTCTTGAAATATCACAAGGAATCCATCCTTGGTCTTCAAGAAATAAATCCACGTCTTCTGAGAGTGATCATCGATGAAGAGAACATAGTAACAATATCTATTCAAGGAAGCAACTGTCATGGGTACACACACATCTGAATGTATCAAGTCCAAGATCCCCTTGGATTTTCTGTCACTGCTCAAGAAGGACCCCTTGACATTCTTGCCAGGAGCACAACCTCTGCAAAAACCATCATGTTGAACCTATATCTCTGGAAGGCCTGTTACCATCTTCCCTAGAGCAGGAAGGGCTCTATAATGTATATGAGCAAGTCTCCTATGCCATAGCTCGCTCAAGCTGATAGTATCATGTAACAGGGCCTGGACTGGTCAGACAGTCAACCTGTATAAGCTGTTTTCTCAAACACCAATCACTCGGGCATAATTCATATGTGAGTTCTTGTGCCATGCAAGAACCTTTCCTTCAAAGAAGGTAACCTTGTAGCTTTTATCTTCTAAGGCAGAAACAAAGAAAAGGTTCCTTTTCATCCCAGGTACATATAGTACCTCACTCAATTGAAGGGGTATGTCAAAATCTAGTTGGAATGTAGAAGTTCCAACTCCTTTCACATTATATCTGGCATTGTCTCCAAGTGCAACATGTAGACTAGACTCTTTATCAACAAGGTCTGTCAGATGATCTCTATATTCGGTCATGTGCCTGGAGGCACCACTATCAATTAACCAAAAATCACTATCATTAGGAACCGTACCTGCGAGTGCTGATATGAGTAAGAATGCTTCATATTTGATGTCTTCATCTCTCTGATGTGGCTTTGGATCAACATCAGCAGTGGAGGCAAGTTGTCTTCCTTTCTTCCTGGTAGGACAATCTCTCGCAATATGTCCATACTTGTCACATATGAAACACTGGATCTTTTATTTGTCTTTTCTATGATCATGAATTGAAGCTGATGAAGTCTTCTTACCTTTGAATGCTTTGCCGAACTATTCTTTCCTCATTTCTTTTTATGAAAGGCAAGAACATGATTGTCATCATGAGGGGAGTCTTTCACTCTAGCTATAAGTCTGATTTCTTCCTGGGTATAGTCTGTCCATAGACAATCAAAAGTAGGTAGTTCTGCTCTAACATTGATACTTTGAAGAAATGGTTCCCAATGTCTTGGAAGAGCATTGAGAGTAATCAAGACATGTTCTTTGTCTGATATAGTTTCTCCAATGGCACCTAGCTGATCTCTAATCTCTGGAATCTTCATGAAGAAGGTAGAAGCGATGTCAGCTTTTGTCATCTTGATATTTTGAAGCTAGTTCTTCAATGTAAGAGATTTGAGGGTGTTGTTACTCTCAAACATATTCTCCAATGCTCCATACATCTCATAAGATGTCTTCAGGTTGGAAATACGAGGTAGGATATGATCTCTCACTGAGTAGATGATTATTTTCCTTCCATTCTTCCTTTTCTTCATTGGTATCTGTTTCCGATAGAGCCTTTTGAATCACACTCAATAGGTCATCCTCTTCCAGGGTGATATGTAGTCTTGACTTCCAGGAACTGAAGTTGTTTGATCCATCAAGCCTATCTTCCACCAAGGTTTTGTTCCTCATAGTTTGCAGATTCTTCCACAAACCCTTAACAACTAGGCTAGGAAACCTAACGGCTAGGATAGACTAGCAACCTTAGGTTTTGTTGGACTTATGATTTCCAACAATAAACCTTTAGAAGGTTACAGGAACATTGGTGAGCTGTAGAAACCCTAGAACCAAAATTTCTACAGAAAATTGCGGAACCCTAGAAACCCTAGGGCCAAAAATAAAAAATTCTTGGAATTGCACTCTAAGAGTCTATGGAGATGCGTTGAAGGAGGCTGTACACTCCTATACCAAATTTATCCACAACTTTTCAGTGTAGGGTGCTGAAACAACCAGAAAAGAGAGGGCCATACTTTTTCTTCAGAAACCCTAGAGGGTCGTACTTTTTCTTCAGAAACCCTAGAGGGCCGTGCGAATTTCAAAAAAGAGGATGGCTGGATTTGAAAGCTTGTGAAATGGCTCTTTCAAGTCCTATGCTCTGATACCATGTTGAATTTTCACTATTCTAGGCTCAAGCATGAAGTTTTTTTCATTTAGCATGTACTTGAACCATAAACAAATGAAACAACACCATACACAAGTGTTTCAATTACCAAGATCACAAGAAGAATTACCATGCACAAGAACACAAGAAATATCCTGGGAAAAACCTTCTCAACAAGGGAGAAAAACCTAACAATCCTTTGCTATATTCTCAAGAGAAGATCCCCCAACCATATACCCTAGATGCACACAAGAGGGTGCTCTACAACCTTGAAACTAGCGCCCAAGAGAGGTGCGCACTTCAGCCTTACAAGTGTTTCTGAAATTTCCAAATGACAAGTGACAAGTGTGAGAGTGTGTTTCCTCAATGGGGAAATCACCTCTATTTATAAAAGACCAGACACAACAATAGGTGTGTCTATTGGCACAATATGGCCGACCTCAATAACTCAGTAATATAATTAATTATTACAATAATCATTAATTATCTTTCACATATGGCGGGGCCGACTTGTACCCTTTACATCACAATTAGGGTTACACGTAAATCTTACACTTAGACAATATAGCAAGGGATCCACACGTCCACTAGTGCTCAACCACTAGGGACACACCCACTTGTGCTCATCCACAGGGACACTGTACTCAACATATCTTTATCTCAACTGATCAGTCCACAGGAGAATCATCTGGAGTACCATCTCAATCCTAACTCAACTGAGTCCACAGAAGTACAAAGGCAGGAGACCACACATAAGCTCAACTCTCACAGAGGAGAATGATACACCCATAACATGGGCTCTCACAGGTTGACTCAATTCAGTCCAGAGTAGAACGTATCTTGGAGAATGTCACACGATGCTGCAATCATCAACAATCCTATCACTGTCACCCCAATAGGATACCTCTTTTTATTTAGGATCTCTCTTTAGGTTTCCCCACATTGGGGTTTTCCTGGTTGGTTGCCTAAATTTCTGAGTATTACATGGATGTGAAATTGTGGTTCATTGTGTTTATTCCGTTGCAAATGTGCTTAGCAATGTGTATTTATGCTCATAATAACTTATGAATTTGGGTTTATACATTTCAGAGTTCATAGATGGCAATTCTCTCTAGGTTTCTCAGTGTATGAAAGAATATAGTGCATGCTGATTTTGTCATTAAATTTCTACATGGTATCAGAGCTTGGGCTCTAAGTGACAGTGAAAAATATTATTTTTGGGCAATATTTGGAGGGGGAAAACTTGATTTTTTGTTTTCCATTGAACAATTGACAAGGACATGGTTATTTACATTAGGTATGAGGATCGGTTGGATGGGATTTCCAACTATTTGCAAGAGAAAGTTGGGATGTCAGCTATTCTCAGGGAGAACAAAATTTGGATCTTTTTCAACACCATAGCTGTTGTTCCATCAACAAACCCTATATCTTTGGATTTACATGAGGTAAAGGAGGCCAAATATCAGAGGCTTATTCTATATGGGGTGAAGGACGACCTTATCCCTCACTTGGCTGAGAAGAAGACAACCAAAGATTTGTGGGATGCACTAAAAAACTTGTACGAGGCGAAGAATGAAAACCGAAAGATGGCCTTGAAAGATAATATGCATGATACTAAAATGGGTAAGGGTGAGAGTGTGGATTCTTATCTTACCTGGGTAACTCAAGTGAAAGATGAGTTGGCTGCAGTTGAGGAGGTCATATCGAATTTAGAGTTGGCGAGGATAGCCTTGAAAGGATTCACCAAGGAATGTGAAGTCTTCATGAAGTGTGTGGTGGGTCATGAGCATCTTCCATGTTGGAGCAGACCGTGGGACGATTTCACTCAGGAAGAGATCCAGAAAGGATCTCATAGCAGTGGACAGAAGAGAAATGGAGATGATGAAGAGAATGGTGTTCTTGCTGCAAAGGGAAAGAGGAAGAAGAAAGGAAATTCCAAGAGGGACTTGAGCAAAGTCAGATGTTACTGTTGTAACCAGTTGGGGCACCTTGCTTCTTAGTGTCCTAAGAAGAAGAGGAAGAAGAAGGAACAAGAGGGGCCTGATACAACTGCTACAACAACTATGGAGGACTTTTCATCCAAGTTTGATATGGAATTTTCTTTGGTCACTATAGTATCCAATGTCGATAGTGGAGGATTTGGGGGTGATAATAGATGGATTGTTGACAGTGGAGCCTCTTGTCAGATGACAAGAATCTAGTGAGTATTACTTATTATGATAGAGACAGGTCCTAATCGGCTGGTGGAGAGTGAAGGAGGTATGGCACGAGTTGTATGGGGATTTGGAAGGGTTAGATTTCGACTTGAGTATGGAGGAGTCCTGGAGGTTGATGGAGTTCTCTTTGTTCCAGGGTTGAGGGTTAACTTGCTCTCAGTCTCAGCCTTGGAGGATGTTGGATATTGTACAATTTTCAAGAGGGGAGATGCATTTGTCAACAGGGAGGGAGCGGATCCGGTTGAACCATTGTTGATTGGTGATCAGGTGGATAGGTTTTACATGTTGCGAGGAAAACCTTCAAGTTATGATTCAACCCAAGGATTCGGTCTTTCATTCTGAGAGAAGAGAGGGAATCTCTTCCGAGCACTGGCGGGAGGCTCAACTGGTGTGATTGAACATATGCTTAGGGTGGAGTGGATTCTCTTAGGAGCCTAGGGTTCATAGTGGTTGTTAGGAGGAGGTCTTCTGGTTCGAGTTCCGTGCAGGTGTTGAGGTTGGATCCACATTCAGAGCGAGATCATACTGCTAACCATGTGATGAGACTGGATGATGGTGGTGGCAACAAGTACATCCCTCGCTAAGAGGGAGTGTTAGATTTTATAGCTCGGGAGGTACTCCACATGTTTTGTCTTGTATGTGGAAGTAGCCTTGTATTTGCACTACCAGACACTTGACTTTGTAATGAGTTTTTATAAAGTTGTAATAAAGTGGTTCTTTTATTAAAGTGACTTTTTATTAAGTCTACCTTCTAATATTAAAGTGACTTTATTTCATAAAGTGCACTTATGTTATAAAGTGAAATTGTACTTTAATATTTTAAGTCATTTATTTTGGAGGGAATCAATACCCTTGATTAGGTAAAGGAAATATTAGATCTTGGCCTTTGGATTTAGGGATGGGGAAGGTGAAAATACATTTGGAAGGTGAAATGTCACTTTTGAATTATAAGAGAATGCAATGGGTAGTGTGCAAGAAAGAATGAGAAGAAGAGATTGAGAGAGAGCTTGAAGAGGAAAGTGAGAAACAAATTTTTGGCATGGTTTCCAAGGGCGATTGGGCACATTTCCCAATGAGAAATTTCTATTTAGAAGCTAGTGAGTTTTATTGCTGAGGATAGGCCATATTGTACAGATCTGTACAAGCCATACAACAACAAGTTTGTGCATAGAAATCGAGGCAAGTGAGGGCACGATTTTCGAGGAATCTTTTGGTGATTTTTTGTTGGAGGTCAGTCGTACACAAGAGAATGTACATCAACCCGTTGAGGGCACTGAATTTGCGGTGCTGATTTTAGCAAGGCCATACAATTGTATGGATTGTGGCACATTTTTGTAGGAAACAAGTTGTGGGACATTGTGTGTGTAAGTGATTCTCTTGGCTGTTAAATGTAATTTTGTTGTTGATGTACTTTCTTGAAGCTAATATAATCTCTCTCTCTCTCTCTCTCTCTCTCTCTCTCTCTCTCTCTCTGGGTTTCCCCACATTGGGGTTTTCCCTGGTTGGTTGCCTAAATTTCTGAGTATTACATGGATGTGTAATTGTTGTTCATTGTGTTTATTCTGCTGCAAATGTGCTTAGCAATGTGTATTTCTGCTCATAATAATTTTTGAATGTGGGTTTATACATTTCAAAGTTCATAGATGACAGTTATCTCTAGGTTGCTAAGTGTATGAAAAAATACAATGCATGATGATTTTGTCATTAAATTTCTACAGTCAAGCCAAAAAATTGGCCCCAAAAAGTCTCTTAGAATTGGAAAATTTGGATGTTATTATGTTGTAGGGAACGATGGGGTTAAGAGCTCCCTTAATTGCAAGGTTAAGTAAATTGTTGAGAAATTGGGAGTTTTTGTTTGTGGATTCTTCTGGATTCTATGGTGGTTTGATTATAGGTTAGAATTAGAACCTATCTCTATGTAATTCTTACTGAATCTCTTATGGACTATCTACATAGCTCTTTGTCTGTAATTTGGGATTCTCGATTGTTCTCCTCAACCTTTATGAACCTTATGATAACAAGTAATTTTTTTGGAATCGGCTCCTTCAATCATAGGTGTTTAATTTTGGGGGATGACCTCAAATTTACTTTACATCGGTCATAATTTGGGGAGAAAATCCTAGGTTGGACAGTCTAGATGGTTTTTATCTCAATCGCTTGAAAGTAGTGAATCTGATAGACATTGAACCTCTAGAGTTAAAACTAACTTGGACAAATAATCAAGGTAGTATCAATGGGATTGTGAAGAGATTAGATATATTAATTGAGACAACGTCAATGGGATTGCGAAGAGATTGGACAGATTCCTTATGCATGAGGATCTTTTGTTACAAGTCCAACATGTCAAGTCATGGGTTAGTTGTAACAAAATTTCAAAGCATCTTCCAATTATTCTTGAATTAGATCCGTCAAAGTAGAAACCAAGTGCTCCTTTTTAGTATAACCTAGTCTAGATCATGGAGGAGGATTTCACAACCCTGATTAAGTCAACGTATGTACCTTTTGATTCGTTGAGTGATTCACCACCTTGTGATCAATTTGTTAAATCCTTAATGTTTATTAAAGAGAAAGTGGCAGGATGGGCTTCGAAGAGGTACAAAGATAGAGATCAACACTTGAAAGAGGTAGAGGAAGCTTTAGTGAATCTCTTTAGTGGTTCCTAGGGGTTACTAAGTGAGGAGGAAATTCAAAAGGTTAAAGAGATAGAGGCTAAAAAATCTAAGCGCCTGTTAGACTAAAGATTCATGTAACCTAGTTGGATTTGGGAGATAATAACACCAGATACTTTCATAATTTTTCCTCTCATAGGATGTTTAAAAACACTATTTGGGAAATGCCAAATTTAGATAGATCTCGGGTTCAATATTTCTAGGGGTTGGCTGCCATGGCGATGGAACATTTTGAATCCCTTTTTAGGGAGCCTATGGGAGCTAACATTGCCGAAATCCTGAAGGTGGCTTCTTCCTTTCCAAGGATGGTGGATGAGGAAATGTGTGATCATCTTTACAATCCAGTGACATGAGAGGAGCTATTGCAAGTTCTTGGATCCTTCAAGAAAGATAGAAATCTAGGCCCCAATGGCTGGATGGTGGAATTGTTTATCGACTTCTTTGAGCTCTTGGGAAAGGATCTTCTTCAAGTTGTGAAGGATGTGCAGTTAAAAGGAAAAGTGTTGGGTAGTATGAATTTGGCTTTCATTGCACTCATTCTGAAGGTAGATCATCCCTCCTCTTTCGATGATTTCCGTCATATTTCTTTGTGTAATAGTGTGTATAAAGTAATTTCCAAGCTGATAGTAGTGAGATTGAACCTTGTTCTGTCAAGGTTTTTGTCCATTGAGCAGTTTGGGTTTTTATAAGGATGACCATTATAATGAGTGAAAATATTTTAAAATAACATAATGATAATAAAAATATAGAGAGTAATAAGATAAACTAGTGTAGATTCATCTTAATCCTAATATTTTAAGCACCAAGAAGTTTGTCCCTTGGTTTATTTTTTATTCTTTTTAGTTCTTAATATATTTGGGGTTAAGATGGATTTACACTTTCTTAGGATCGATGTTATCCGCTAATAATAATCACAACGGTGTTTAAGAGATGGTGTGTTCGGATATACACTAATGTGGAGGCATACCACATTTAACAATGCACACTCCACAAAGATAGAAATTTTAGGGTGTAGGAATATTGAGGTAAGGAAAGGATAATAGATTCTGAAGTTGTACAAACAATTATGAGATGTTAAATGCTGCATATTTGACCAAGAGAAGAGAGAAAGTTTTATGGTCATAAAATTGATTTCAAAGCTTGATTGAAAGAGGATTTTTTATATTCACACAAGCAATTCCAAAGCACCCATATCAATGGATCCAACTTTAGTGTGCACACACATGCGCCATGAAGTTGTGCAAAGGATACGAGGAGAAGGTCAAGCAAGTGGAATATCAATGCCATGGCGGATCAAGTAATATGTTAGGAGGGGGTGCCACTCCACTTTGACCACCCTCATTGACACAAGCATCGTAGCCTGTAAGAAATTTTACAACACCACAAACCAATCTCACACTAATGAGGGATATGATATAAGGAGGAAGATGATTTTTTTATAATTGTAGAAGCAATTCCAATATGATTTTATTGTGTGTACACAAATTGACAAAGTTATGATCAAGCAAGATAAATATCAATCATGCCATCAAACAAACAATATGTTAGTAAAAGGTAGCACTATATTGCGATCGCTTTCATCAACAAAAGGTTCATAATATGTAAAAACTTTTAAACCATCATATACCAACCCCAACATTTATGTAAAATTGACGATAAAAAAATATAATCATAAAATAATTGCAAAACATTAATACTCAAAAGAATGCAAGGTAAACGACCATAATAATTAAGGTAACGATCATTTTAAAAATATAATACATGTGTAAGTATCTATGAGTGGATCTAATGGTTAAGAATATGTGTTTTCTCTTCAAAGTTATAGGTTAGAATTCATAAGAGGTTGGGATATGTACACTTACATAAGCTAAATAATGAAATCATTACACCCATGGAATTCATTATCACACAAATAAGGAGATATCATACTTCAATTAAACATCTAACTATGTTGTGATTTTAAATTAAATTATCATTATTGTTATTGCTTACCTATTAAAATTAAATTATCATTATCATTTTTATTTACCTATAAAAATTTCATATGAGCTTCATATTTTTAAGAACCAAAAAGGCCATGTGAATCATTGCATTCTTGTCTAAATATTAATTTTTTGTATTTTTTTTAATTTTCTATTGCCTTTCCTCACCTTTAGAAAGCCATCTGAGTACCATTGTTCATCCTTGACCATTGAACAAAAAAATTCATACCATTCTAACATTATTATTTGTTAAGAACCAAACATCAATATAGCATGGAAAAACCTTAGGAAAAGTACTCAACGCCTTGAAACATAGATAATTTCAGATAATAAGCCTCTTCGAGGGGGCAACCTCCTTTTACCCCACTTAAATGTTCAAGTCCAAGATGATTCAAAATGAAAATGTCTCCTTGGTATATATAGGAGACT
>ML814080.1:242464-253942 GCA_009831015.1 Picea engelmannii | reverse complement strand
GGCCTAAAGCCGACATAAATAAAATAACATTACTAATCTAAATTACAACTAATGGCCTAAAGCCGACATAAATAAAATAACATTACTAATCTAATATGCCCCAATTAAGGGGTAATGAGCCAATATTAGGGCTTAACATTATTCCCTTCAATTTATGTTCACATAAATTAATAGCCTCTTAATTTTAATTTCACAATTATAGATTACAAATTATTTTTTGTATATTTTTTTTAATTTTCAATTGTCTTTCCACACCTTTAGAAAACCATGTGAATTTACAGTTGTTCACCCTTGACCATTGAACAAAAAAATTCATGATATTCCAATATTGTTATTGCCCTTTAATTTTTTATATTCCAATATTGTTATTGCCCTTCAATTTTTGTTCACATAAATTAATAACCTCTTAATTTTAGTTTGACAATAATAGATTGCAAAATTCTTTAAATTAGATATTGTGGTAATTAGTTTTCTAGAATAGAACTATGTCAAAATGTTGAAATGCTCCCAACGGTTCAAGTGGTCACTCTCTTTGCTATATTTTTACGATAAAAAGAACTAATTAGCATTTTATAGGATTAAGAAGGTATGCTAGTGTTTGAACTAAAATAGAAAGGGCTCTCTTTTTTCTATATTTCTACAATGATATGTCTATTCCTTGTCGGTGAGTGGAGTGTCCACTCAAAAACGTTGGGAGTGTTTCAACATTTTGACACAGTTCTATTAAAAAAATAGGTACTATTAGAAACACTAAACCAAACAGGAGAGAGAAAACAAAATTAAACAAAAAATAATCAATGAAAAACACACACAGTACACAGAGAGTGACCCTGGAAACCCTTAACCAAGAAAACCAGCAATGCTTGAGCGACTCCCACTCCTTGATTAGCTTACTCATTCAATGAATAAATGATTACATGACTAAAATTGGTCCATACCTAAGACACAATTCATCATCCCACTCTTTTTCTTTACCACAAGGACACTCTACGACCAATTAAATGTTAGACTGTGAGTCCCTGGACAATCACAAAGCTTGAGTATCTATTGTTGAGGTGTTGTCATGTTCCATTGATGAGTTGTCAATGAGATCTAGATCTACAAGTGGTCCAATTCATGTATTATAAATCCGTATCATGAGATCAATATAGTGTGTAAGAGAATGAAATAAAGCATTTTCCGCTAGTTCTTGTCTTGTCTTGTTTATGCTCTAATTCTTAACATGGTATCAGTGCTTCCTTGAGTCTTAAGGGGCATGGTAGTTTCTTCATGGTACTAATCATGGAAGGTGAGGTGTGAGTAGAGATATCTCATTGGTTCATAATGTGGGAATATTTCCCAAGTAAGAGGAGTCCAATTTACTGGGGCTTGTGTGAGTTGCTAACAAATTGAATTGTCTGGATATTTTACTATGTCGTTATAAAAGGAAGAGTGGTCAATACACCACCCCTTTGGAGGATGATTGAACAATCACATCTCTTTTTCATAGATCTCTAAAAATAATCGAGTTACAATGAAACAAATTTTCCAATTCAACAACTCAAAAATAAATTGCCAGAATATGAATATCACTACAAATAATGGATTCACAATTTTCCACTTAGTGTAAAATATTTGAAAATGACACAACTTCTTTTACCAGTTTACAAATATGGTAAGTTCAAGAAGACTTCAATATACTTAATTGTTGCAATCACCATTGCACTTCATGAGTGCATGAACATTGTGTGCTTGATTTACTTGCCAAAATAAATGTGAGTGAAAAACTAAACACAAAACACCATCAATCATATACAATCACAAACAAGTGCACAATGTTCCTTAGACCTCCTTATTCCAATTTCAGGATAGGTCTAAGAACATCCACTCCGACAAAATAATATTTTTTTTATTAAAATATTTGGTACATGAAGTTTTCCAGTGATCTTTTATTCTTCTTTTCAAGGAGGAGAGAGTCTCTTTTGTTAACTAATCCTACGGGACTGTGTTAATTAACATTTAGTTTCTTTTCTGTTATTTAGTTACAGAGACTGACCGTCTCCCTTCTTTCAACTATTTGTATAAATTCCATACTTTAAACATGAATAATACACTTACTACTGTGGACTTTATTCACGGGCATGTGTTTAGTGGTACCAAAGCCACATTTTTTTTAAAACTCCATGCTATTTTTTCAAGATCCTCTGTCGTTGGGACATTTCTTTCTTTGTAAATTTCCTGTCGCTGATTTGGAAATTTCTCTCTAGTTTTAAAACTCCCCGTTTTCTCTCTTTATAAATTTCCTACCCCTGCCACTGGTTCAGAAAGGCAGATCAAAGATTTTTTTATTATTTGGAAGCGCCGAAATCTTTCTCTGTATTGATCGCTGGAAAAGCATAACCAGTGGAATCGTCGAAGTGATCAGAGATCTTGAACTCTGTAACGTACTTTGCCAAGGAAAATTGCTATTGCCAGTGTGTGAAAGATTTGTTGGGTGAAATATGGTTCTTTGTGACTGAAAAAAGATACAGGGAGTTGCTGTGAGTAGTCTATAGAGCTGTTGTTCAACAACCAAGGTCGAAGGATTGCTTTTTGTGAGATTTCTTTAATTCTTTGCAAGTGGAATTTCATTTACACACATATTACACATTAGTTTACAATGCATTCATTAATATCGATTGTGGGAGTAGTGCTCTCCGTGTTGTCACAAGAGTTGGTTCTAGGCTGTAATAGAGCCAAGCCTTAGCACATTTTAAATGAAATAAATTTTGTCACTCGAACTTGACTTGGGTTGCATGCAAGTAAATTCCAAGATAACCTCGAACCACTTTTGATTGGAAACTACCCCTTCCAACCCGAGAGGGATCTCTCAAAAATATGTGTCAATAGAATATTCAATAAGTTTAATAGTGGGCAGATCTGTGGGTAACAAAAAAATTTGGGTTTTTAGGGTTGATGGGTTGGACCGGAAAGTAGTCCATTGGGCATGGAGTCAAATGATCAAGCAAGTAATAAGAGTGTTTCGGCAATGGAAATCCATGGAGCAGAGGCGAGATAGAAGATGATTACAGAGGGAAGGATTTATAAAATGTATGGCAGTAGAATAAAGAGAAAACATATCAAAATGCAAGGAGCACTTAGCAATGAGTGAATTCCAAGCATACATCAGTGGAAAGAGATAGTTGGCACATAACATCTAGCAAGGATGAATTTTGAACCTTCATATCTCTGTAAGAAACAACCTATAACCTTTCCAACAACAGAGCATCTAACAAATGGATGAATTCTATTACAAGCATAGTTACAAATTGGGAAGCAAATGGAAATAAAACCAAGTGAAATGATGTGAAAATGAAGCAATAAGACATTCTCTGCAAACAAAATTACAAGAATCTCTGATATAGATCGAAAATGCTCTGCACTCTTTTATTAAAAATGAAAACAAGTGCTACAGCCCAGGAGTACTGCTCCCTCCCCCTTTCTTTTACAAATATGCCTCATATATCTATTGAGGTCGAAATCTAATCTAATCTAAAATATAACAACAGTTACAACCAATTCTTGAAACTCTCTGCCATAGAAAATGGGCCAAACTGCCGAAAACTAGGGCCGCGGTTATGGCTCTGTATCTCTCGAATCGCGACAACTGTGTATAAACTGAAAGACAATTTTCTGCATCTATTTATTCTGAGAAAAAACCTCTCTTAGTTCCTTGAGACCCCTTTTCACTTTTCCCAAATCTGCATTTAACAAACATGTGTCAAAATAGGAAAATATGAAAATATGAAATCCGAAAATTAGGGCTCGGAGATGGATTCGATTCTCCCAATATGTGATGCCTGTAGGAAAACTAAAATATGATAATGATATTTGATGTGTTAGGCACAAAATCCTCCAACCGTTTCTCAAAATGATACTCCAGTCGCTCAGAATCCTCATTTGAAAATGATGACTCAGCATAGTAAAAACGCCATATTTCTGAAAACGAACCTCATCTTGCAGGGGAATTTTGACTGCATTACCAAGCTCAAAATGAAATTATTAAGACACCAATGGACAAATTAATATTTGTAGATGTCGATCGACTATTCGAACACGAAAAATGACCTCTCCACGGCTGAGAAAATTGCATTTTTCTAAAGCAGTTTTGCTTATGACTGGAGTCCAGTATTCGGGTTTTCAGGATTTAGGGAAATGAAGCAGTGGTTATTGAAATCTTCACGTTGGACAAATCCCCGATGGCCAAATCCCCAAAATAGATTTCGGCTTTTACATTGCACTCTTTCGGGCCTTCTGGTTTCAAGTATCATGTCCTCAAGAGTTATGACATGCAAGGAATCTCGAATCGCGATGGGATTAATTAGACGATAATCATTTGTTTTAATCTCTTAATTAATCATGATTAGCAATTAATATTTAACCTTTCGTGGATTTAAGTGTCGGTACTTCGATAATACTTGACACGAGAAATCCCGAATCGCGAAATTGCAATGAGATTTATTAACGTTAATCTTTATTTGACCCGACGCATCCTTTAATACTTTAGTGAATTCGGGGATCAGGGCTGTAGTTATTAAAATATCTACATCGGCCAAATCCCCGTCAGTGTATGCGGTCGTTCTACTTCCAATGCTTCCATTCATTCTCCTAAGTGACCGAAAGCCAAAATTTCAATATTTGTTACAACACTCCGGACAAGAAAATTACCAAGAATGGTTTCAGAAAATAAAAAATACTCATATTTTTAATGATTTATGGGAGGAAATTTGTGAAGGAAAGGATGAAAATGAGCCAGAGAAACCTACAGATGCCAGACAACTTGCAATTTGGAAGAGTAAAGATAAAAAGTCACATGCTATAATTTATGCCTCGGTTACTGAAGAGGTAAGTAGACATATTGTTTCCAGCACCACAACGTTTAAATCATTACAGAAATTAAAAGATCTTTATGACTCCCATTCAGAGCTAGAAATTATACAATTGTTGATGAAGTTGTTTAATATGAAACTAAAAGATAATAATCCCATGAAGTTAGCTTCTGAAATTAAAGCTCTTTTTCATGATTTTAACTCAACTAGTGTCAAAGTTGATTTACAACTCACTGCATTTATTAAAGACCTATATCCTACCTATTTACACTACTTAGAGTCTCTTCAAGCTAGTGGACAGATGGAAGCCATGACTTTTGATAGTCTTGTAGAAAAAAATGTTGAAAGAGAGAAAGCTTTTGGGAAGAAGGAATATTTTTCCACTTCCATAGTTGAGACTTTGTGTCTTGCACAGAAAGAGAAGAAACCTAGAGGAGGGTCTGCTAGATTTGACCATAGTAATAGAGGTCATGGTAGGAGACCATTTATAGGCAGGGGGTCATTATCATCAAGGAGACAGACAACAATATGATAGACAACAAACACATTTTCAGAATGATAAACAATCTCTTAAGTGTTATAGGTGTGGTAAATTGGGTCATACCTCTTCTCATTGTCTCATTCCTTGGGAAAAGATTAGTGAGAAGAAAGAGAAACAACCTCTAGACAAAGGAAAACCACCTGAATCTTCCCACTATATTGTTGCACATTGTAATCTTAGTATCAATGAAGTTTTTAGCACTTCTTTTGCTTCTTGGGAAGACACTTGGATTTTAGATACTGGAGTCACTTGCCATATGACCTTCAAAAAAGATTTTTTTGAGACATTCAATAATCACATTGATGGAATAGTTTATTTTGCTAATAAGTCCCAGTTAAAGCCTTCAGGAATTGGATCTATTCGACTTCTCTTACCAGGACTTGCTGATTATATTTTACATGATGTTCTTTACATTCATCAATTAAAAAGAAATTCGATGTCTCTCATACATATCAGAAAACAAGGACATTCTATACATATGTTTGATGGTATAATTGAAATAAAAAAATCATCCGATCAGGTGATTGTTATGAC
Organism: Picea engelmannii; assembly: GCA_009831015.1. NCBI lineage: Eukaryota > Viridiplantae > Streptophyta > Pinopsida > Pinales > Pinaceae > Picea > Picea engelmannii. The sequence continues at coordinate 248,020 of ML814080.1, read as the reverse complement.
CGGTTGAAGAATACAAACTTTTAAAATTAAAGGGACATCATCTTTTCCATCTAATTCAACTCTTTTGGCTCAACATAGTGATACTTTGTCTTCCAACTTGTTGTGCCATGCTTGTTTTGGTCATATTAATTATGATAGTATCCGGATTATGAAACAACAAGGTATTTAAGGGTTTCTTACTATTCCAAGAAAGCTTTCTCCATGTAATGCTTGTATTTTAGGCAAGCATTGTAAACAACCTTTTTATGGATCTACTTCTTGAGCTTCCAAGAAATTAGGTCTCATACATTCTGATTTATGTGGGCTCATGCTTGTTCAATCTGCAAATGGTAATAAATATCTACTGACTTTTATTGATGACTACGCTAGGATGTGTTGGGTTTATTTGTTGAAAGAGAAATCTCAGGTTTTTGCAACTTTTAAGATTTTTCATTTATGGATTACAAATGAAACTCAACTTAATATTGGCACTCTACGATAAGATAATGGTGGCGAATACACCTCTAATGCATTTAAAAAGTACTTGCAGGATAATGGTATTAAACATCAGACCACTGTCCCTTATACTCCACAACAGAACGATGTAGTAGAGCGCATGAACATAACTTTGCTTAATATGGTAAGGTCAATGATGTTTTTTCAGAATGTCAGGTTGATGTTTTGGGGAGAAGAAGTACTTTGTGCCATTTATATTTGCAATCGATGTCCTTCTACTGCCATCAATAATAAGTCCCCTTATGAATTGTGGTATAATCGTCTTCCTGATGTTCAACATTTCAAAATTTTTGGTTCTCCATGTTGTGCTTTAATTCCTAAACAACAACGCGACAAATTGGGTGCAAGAAGTCACAAATGTCTTTTCTTGGGGTATTCTAATGTCTCCATAGCTTATCGATTGTATAATGAGGAAAACAAGAAATTTGTTGTTTCAAGAGATGTTGTTTTTCTCGAATTTGCTAAATATGCTTCTACTATTGATAGGCAACTCAATCACTTGGATAGATTCTCTTCCAAGAAGTTTTGTTATGAATGGGATAATGATCTTCCACATCCTGAAGGGGGATTCATATTCTAGACCAGTCTGTGGATTTTCCTTCAAAAACACCAAAGAATGTGACCACATTAAAGAATGAAGAAAAAATAGTTGATAGCAATGTTTTTTATGATAATAATGTTTCTGTAGAAGAAAAATCGGTTGATAATAATGGTCCTACTGAGGAAAAATTGGAGGATAATAATGGTCATGAAGAACCTATTTCAAAGACTCTTGAAACTGAGAAAACATTGCAGCAATCAATACACAGATCAACACGAACCAAGACAATGCCAAAAAGGTATGGTGAATTTGAGTTAAACTTTTCCGCTGTTAACGAACCTACTACTTTTGAAGAAGCCACTAGTTGTAATGAATGGAAAGATGCAATGCATAAAGAGTATGATGCTCTTATTAAAAATGGCACTTGGAGGTTGGTGGATCCTCCTATTGGCATCAAACCAATTGGTAGTAAGTGGGTTTATAAAACTACGTATAAAGTTGATGGTTCTCTTGATAAGCAAAAATCAAGACTTGTAGCAAAGGGGTATGCACAAAAATAAGGTATTGATTTTATAAAAACATTTGCTCCTACAACGAAATGGGGCACTATTAGAACTTTATTTTCTCTTGCAGCTCAAAAAGGATGGAAAATACATCACATCGATGTAAAAATTTCCTTCTTAAATGGAGATTTAAAGGAAGATGTCTATATGTTGCAGTCAGAGGGTTTTTCTGTTAAAGGAAAAAATAATAAAGTATGCAATTTTATAAAATCATTGTATGGTTTAAAACAAGCACCTCGTGCATGGTATGAAAAGTTAATTGAACATCTTCTCAAGTTGAATTATAAGCATTTCATTCTAGATGATGCAACTTTATTTGTTAAGAAAGTTGGAAGATCAATTGTATATCTAGTTGTTTATGTAGATGATTTGATTATCAAAGGAAATAATGATGATTATATAGCATCTATTAAAAAGGAGTTGCAAAAGGTTTTTGATATGACATATTTGGGATTACTACATTATTATCTAGGAATTGAAGTAGATAAAAAACCGAAGCACATCTTTATTTCTAAGAAGAAATATATTGGAGAACTATTGAGCAAATTTGAGATGAAGGATTGTAATCTTGTTTCTACTGCAATGGAGCAAAATCTAAAACTTACTTCAAATGAATGTAGTGCATTTGAAGATCCAACAAAGTACAAACAACTTGTTGGAAGTTAATTTATCTTACTACTACTCATCCTAACATAAATTTTGCTGTAGGAATACTTTCCAGGTTTATGCATCAGCCCTGTGAAGGTCATTGGACAACAACAAAACGAGTGCTTAGATATTTAAAAGGCACTCAATGATATGACATAAAATATTCTAAAGTTTCATACTTCCATCTCATTGGTTATTTAGATTCTAACTTTGACGGAGATAAAGAGCATGGGGTTTCTACTTCAGGTTATTTGATGAATCTTGGATCATGAACCATCACTTGGATATCACGAAAGAAATCAGTTCCTGCTGATTCTACAACTGAAGTCGGATACATTGCAGCAACTCAAGCCACAAAATAAATCATTTGGCTTTGGAAAATTCTTGAAGACTTACAGGAGAAACAAATGACTTCAACGCCTCTCTTTGTTGACAACACTTCTGCAATACAATTGGCCAAAAATCCTAAATTCTTTGATCAAACCAAACATATCAACATCAAATATCATTTGATTCGACATCATGTTGAGGCCAAAACCATTCATTTGACACATTGTTCTACATCCGAGCAAATTTTAGATATCTTTACTAAAGCATTGGGCCTTGAAAATTTTGAGAAATTCAGACTGCAACTTGGCATGTCAAATGTCCCTTCAGATTAAGGGGGGAATGTTAACTAATCCTACGAGATTGTGTTAGTTAAAATTTAGTTTCTTTTCTATTATTTAGTTACAGAGACTGAACCATCTCCCTTCTTTCAACTATTTTTATAAATTCCATACTTTAAACATGAATAATACACTTACTACTGTGGAGTTTATTCACGGGCCTGTGTTCATCTTTTTCAATGAGAAGATAAAGGATCTTATTTACAAATATTTTTCTCTAAAAATAACTTACTCATATTTTCAAATAACTTGATGAAAAATGTCTCCAAGCTCCTTTCAACCCTTGAAAAATTTGTATTTTGTCACCAAGGCATTGATGTTTAGAATAAACATCAACACATGGTTCCAAAGCACCAATATTTTTTTTAACTTGCATTAACTCTTTTACATGCATGGATCTAAAAAAAATGTGTACCTTTTTGTCCAATCGTGGATGTATCCTTGAAGTGATGTGAGCATGAAGAAACCTATATTTAGCTTATATAGTCGATCCTTTTGGGAAATACACCATGGAAGTACCTTGCCTAGATCTATAGACACACATATTCAGGATAACTTCACATATTCAATGGGAGCATGCCCATGTTCCTATCCATACATATATAGATAAATTAGAATTGTAGTTTCTTGGTTCTCTATTATGGAAATCTAAGTGTATAGGCTATGTTTCACCAAGATAGGCTGTGATCCTCTATCAAATGTTCCTTTGAGCAAACAAGCTTTGACAATTAACAAAAAAAATGCATATTCACTTATCGCGGGTGCAGCTACATTCACATGGATGTTGTTGACATCTGGAAATAGATCGCTCCTATATGTTGGTGTTCTAAAAGGACATGTGGTCAATCCAACACCCCTTTTCAAGATGAGTGAATAATCACACCTATTGTTCGTAGATCTCTAAAAATAATCAAGTTACAATGCAACAATTGTCCAATGAAACATCCGCAACAAATAACCTCATACAAAAGGTTGATGCAAGTTGTGACACAAAGGATCTAATAGAGAAGGTTGATGCAACATGTGATATAGAGGAGTTTATCCAAAATATTGATGGAACATGTGATACCGAGGAGCTTATCCAAAATATTGTTAGATTTTGTAGCTCGGATGTACTTTTGCATTGGCAGTGCCCAACATGCAAAAGTGATGAGCAAATATATCTCTTAAGTGAGTTTATAAAGTCAAGTTGATCCTTTTAATATTTAATGGATAAAAGTGACTTTATGATGTTTGGGTCACTTAAGTGATTTAAGTGACCTCAACAGAAGAGTAAGTCACATCCATTAATCTTGTGGAGAAAGATCTAATCTCATCCCTTGAGATCTAGGGTTTGGGTAGTTACACATTAAAGAATGCATAAATGCAACACTTGAGGGAGAGTGGGGCACACTTTTTCAAGGAGGGAAGAGAGGAAAAGTGAAGGGGTGCATTATCCAAGAAATATTGAGCTGAGAGGAAAGAGTCACAACAATAGAGGGGTGCACATCTCAAGGGAAAGAGTAGCCACACATCCCAAGGAAGTTGATCACTATTTTGATAGTTCGTACATATGTTACATGAAGGTCGTACAACATTTATTATTGGTAGTAAAACTTGTTTATGCATAGAAATTTAGGCAACCGTTCAGTTAACGTTTAGAACAATTTCCAAGGAATTTTGCTGAGGGAATATCTGTATAGACTGTATAGAAATAATATTGTGATGTGCACATATTTCGAGAAGATTGTTTTTTTCCAGAGAGGTTGTATAGTTTAGGATGTAATGGTGAAATTTGGGTAGAGATTTTGAGGTCTGATATTCTGTGGTATTTGGAATTATTTTTGAGATGGTTTGTTGGCATGATTAATGAGATAAGTGTTGATATTAAGGTAGCTGTGGGAGGTATTAACCTCTACATGTAACCCTGACAAGACTAGAATATTCTAAGAAGCAAGAGAAACCCTAAAACATTGGATAATAACCCTAGGAGGCAAGTCGACTCAAGAGAATATTTATTATTGAGTTATTAACTTCCATAAGTAGAAGTTGGCCCAGTTAGGTCACTTGGAGGACTATAAATAAGAGGGCGCTAGAGTTCATTTGTCACCTCACCTCTCATAATTGCATAAGGCCAGTGGTGCACAAGTTTGGAGGAGTTGCAGCTGTAGCTGCTGCAACTGGAAAAATTTTGATTTTGGCTGTAACATAAATAAATATATAATAATAATAATAATAAATAACAAATACTAATAAATAATAATTAATAATTAATAATGAAGAGTTATGCCATCCTAATGAAATGATGCATCTCTTCATGAAAGGGCACCCTATGTGGGTATATAAGGCCCTTATTTCTCATTGCAATATTCATCTCATATTCATATACATTATTATTTAATATATTATCCTTTATGGATTATAACCTCTTGTCCTACCTACATTGGGTATTTACCTGGTGAACCGGCTTGGTTCACCACAGTGGTATCAGAGCTTCGTCTCGATCCAAATTTTGGCCACAAATAGAATTTCTCTAAAATCAGGTCTTTGACCTCATATTGGTCATTGACCATTTATAAATCAAATATTCTACACATTTCAATGAAAGTAAAAAATTCATTCTGCACAAAATAAAATAAAAAAGAGGAGAATATATATATAT
>ML814080.1:227467-242327 GCA_009831015.1 Picea engelmannii | reverse complement strand
TTTTCTTAAGGGGCACATGAAGAAGTATAAGTGCACACCAATAAGTTTGAAATAAATATTCCAGATTTGGCATTAATTAAGTTAATTGTCATTTAAAAAGTGAGAAAAAGTAATTTAAAAGAAAAAGTTCCAAAGAAGAAGAAAAATGAATATTTTATTATACCTTTGGAGATTTACCATCCCATGGTTTTGGAAAACCATTGGCCCATGGTATTCCATACCATATATAATATATGTGTGTGTATTTTCCTCTAAAGAAGTATTTCACAAAACTTAAGGTCTTGTTTGTTGAACCCTAACTGATGCTAACAAATAGTCAAGCGAGGATGGCATAAAGACACCCGGTCTTGGCTAAACTATTGGGGAATCATGGAAGAAACCGTTTTGCAGAATAAAGATACTATTAAAAAAAACGTCAAATCAAAATTTAAGGAAAAAATGTGGTGTGATAAAGAGTTAGTGGAAAAAAGAAAATTAATTTATTATAAAGATGTAATCAACCCTAATCTAGAAGATCAAAATGATCTATCTGTTTTGCCAAGTGTAAAGAAAAAAATAAGCATTGCTAAGATAAGAACAAATTCTCACGAGCTCCATAGTGAAACTGGGCGTTGGTCAATTCCTAAAATGCCATGGGATGAAAGAGTGTGTCACCTTTGTGACACTAAGAAGGTTGAAGATGAAAAGCACATTCTCTTAGATTGTCCAACCTATACCCATATTAGATCTCATTTTCAAAATATTTATCACACTACCAACCTTCCTAACCTCTTAACTCAACAAAAGTATGGTGAGTTTGGAAAGATTCTCTTAATGCTTTTCGTGCACATAAACAAAATTCTAAAGAATCACAAGTAATCACTTACCCTCTTAAGGTCCGATATACCAATTAGGTCTTAGTGGACGTTAATCATCATCATCATCATCATCATCATCATCATCATCATCATAAAAGGGATTTATAAGGTACTTTTTATAAAGTATAAACCAGATTATAAAAATTGGAGTGAAAAGATATATAATAAGGAAGGAGTATAACTAAAAGAGTTCTTTTGGAAAGTGTGAAGGTAATATTAAATTATTTTTCATTAATTACCGAGGAAAAAAAGAAGAAGAAGAGATTAAGTGAATATAAAATTACTTTTGGTAAAGTAAAAATAAAATATTCAAAATTTTTAAACTCTATATATATAAAAAGAAGAATTATCAAAGATTATTTTCTTAAAAGAGTATAAAGGAATATTAAATCAAGAAGCTTAAGTCTGATTATTATTAAAGGGATATTATAATAATTATAAGGTCAATTCAAACTAAAAAAATGGATTTTAAGGAACGGATATTTTCTGGTAAAAATCATCTAAGTAGATGCATTGGATTATTAACATTTAGAGGAAATATTCAAGAAAAAGAAGTTAGCATCCACATTTGCCCAGATAAGAAGAAAAATCACACAAGTATGGATTTGGCGAATCAATTAATAATTCCAAAGACAAATGTAATCGAAACAAAAGACTTTATTTTATTTTTTTTCGCAACAAATATGACATCAAGGACTTATCATTGACACTCGAAGATTATAAACTCGTATCAAATTTCGAGGTTACAACTATATATGAAAAAAAGGCTGATATAATCCTCGACTCAACTTGGTTAGAAATGCTAGGTAGCTTAATATTAAACCTTGAGAAAAAGTTTTTAATGTTTTCTTACAAGAAGAAAAAAATAACATTACATGACGTCTCAGTGAAGTCAGATTCAGTATCTACATCAAAAAATCTTGATCAGATATCCAAAATTATACATTCGTATAAACAACAATCAATACTTGAGATCCAAAAAGAGAGTGACAAAATTATCATAGATAAAGACACATAAATTTGTCGTCTAAATAACCATAATCAAAGTTTGGTCACACAAATCAAGAAGTTGAACAACGAGAAGAAATCACAAAAGGAAAGGTTACAGTAAAGAAGAAATGACCAGTGAAGAAACAATACTTGAACCTATTGAAATCAAGAAGATTCCAATTAAAAAAATCTAGACCTCAAAGAAGGGAATAAACACTGATCTAGTTGAATTACCAATAGTATCAAGAGTTGAAGAGAGATCCAACAAACAAGATTCAAAAGAGATTCGGGTGCTTTATCGTCATCCGAATCACAAGAGTCGTTACGACCAACAACAAAGTCAAGAGGAATATGAACAATGTTCTTTTTATCGACAACTAAGCTACAACATTGTAAAGGAAAAAATACAAAATAGACAACTTGTATGGAAGCCTGAAATGAGAAGCCATGTTAGAATAAATCGATAATCGAGCAGTTCCAATGAATGTAGATTTGGGATGGGTCACTCCCCAAAAGATGAAACACATTAGTTTAGGAATTCAAAGGTTATATCATCTTGTTTTCTTGAGTATCATAACTACAAGCACAAAAGATATTGAGAAGAAAGTGCGAGCCAGAACAAAAGTCAAGGAGAAGCCTTTAGTATTTATGCTTTGAGGACAAAGCATGTTTAAGGGGAAGGCAATGTAACATAAATAAATATATAATAATAATAATGATAAATAAAAAATACAAATAAATAATAATTAATAATTAATAATGAAGAGTTATGACATCCTAATGAAATGATGCATCTCTTCATGAAAGGGCACCCTGTGTGGATATATAAGGCTCTTATTTCTCACTGTATTGTTCATCTCATATTCATATACATTATTATTTAATATATTATCCTTTATGGATTAACCTGTTGTCTACCTACATTGGGTATTTACTTGGTGAACCGGCTTGGTTCACCACATTGGCTTGGAATTTCTCTTGGTTATGGTTTGTACTTTCTGCTTGGCTTTTGGTTATTCTTGCTTGGTGTGCTAGCCTTGGAGAGAGGTATGCTACCTTGATTGATTGTTGGTTTTAGGGTTTTCTTCTAAAATTATTCTCTCTGTCAAGGTTAAGGTGCTCGGGGGTGGCCTTTGTGCCTATGGTTGGGTGATAATATTGCTATATTGTCTATGGTGAAATAAGCACACCTATTTTTCTAACAGGTTATGGGCCCACACTATCTTCGGACAATCTAACTGCTGGAAGATAGATCGAGAGGATTTGCTCAGTTACAGTTGCAGTTGCAGTCAAAGTTTTACTGCAACAACACAACCCTAACCCTCTTGTTAAGGCACCTTAAGTGAAGAGATTGACCTAATTTATGGATAGCCCGATGTTCCCTAGCCTAGCACACCTCCTAGAACTCTCAACAAGCCAAGACGTCAAGTTTGATTTTTTGGTCAAAGTCCAAGGTTGACCATGTCAAAGCATTCATGACTTACTCTATGAAGTCAAAGACAAGTTAGAAGGGGATTCTAACTTCAGAGCATGGAAGACAAGGATTGACCTCATCCTTGCCAATAATAAAGTGTTAGATATCGTGAAAGGCAAGATCATGGAACCACAGTTTGAAGTGGGAAAAGAGAAGGAACCTAAAATCGTTGTAGTTATGGAGAAGTTCAAGGACAATGACATCAACACTATGAGTATCATAGTGGGCCCTATATAGCAGAGTATATTTCACCTTGTGATTCTTGTACATAAACAATAAGTTGATTTTTTGGACCATTTGAACAAGTGTTGAATTCAACCATGATATATTGTAATGATCAAAAGCATGTGAAGCTTTCAGAGAAACCAATGTTCCATGACAGGCCGAAGTACATTGAGATCAAGCATTATATTCTCCGTGATAAAGTCTAGAAGAGAGAAGTGGTTCTCTAGTATATCTCCAGAGATGAGATGATAGGAAACATTTTGGTAAATCCTTTGTTCAAGATGAAAAGTTTGCGTACCTAAGAGATAAGTTGGGGCTCATGGAGATGACTTCCTTATTGGAAAAGGAAGTGATTAATCCCAGGTTGGGAGGGAGCACCGATATGTTATTGATTTATGGACAGTCATTTTCCAGTTCGGAAAATAGTCCAAGATGGCCAATTCCTTTCCATAAGTGGTTCGAGATTTATGATGGACATGCATTTTCCAGTTCGGAAAATGGTCCAGATTGGACAATAATTCTCGTAATGAAAATGGTCTGATAGATTGTTTATGTACCATAGACAATGATTCCCCTTGTGGCCAGTATGGGGGAATGGTATAAGACAGTCATTCCTCTTGGAAATCACTCTGAGTAGTGGTCAAGTAGAATGGTCCACCTTGTCGGGCAATCATTCTTTCGAAGTTCACAGTTGTGAGGAGTTTAGAAGAATAGTCCATTTTGGAGGTTGGTGCAAGAAAATCATTTCCATTAGGAAATGGTCAAGACAGTCATTACCTATGGAAGACTCATTCTATCTATGTTGCATTGTGATTAGTGTTGGAGGAATGGCCCAGTTAGGTGAATGGTCTAGGTTCAAAAATCAGGGACATGAATTCCCTAGAGAAGACTCATTCTCTCTAGGTTGCACTATGATTAGTGTCAGAGGAATGACCCAGTTAGGTGAATGGTCCAGGCTCAGAAACCAGGGACAATTATTATTATATGCTTGGGAAGAATAGTCCAGATATCCCATGACTGATGTTTTACTTTATGAGGGCATATGCTCTTCCATATTTCATAGATGTGAGTGGAAGAATGGCCCAGATGACTTAGCTTGTATCATGGTATTGTTATCGAGGTTGATATCAGATGATATGATTGTTGTGGAGACTGTATGTCTCTAGATAGTAGCTGTATGCTACTGTGGTGGATGTGTTCCACTGGTTGTGACTATGTGTCACTGGTTAGTATCCATGTGCTACTAGGTGTGGTTGTGTACCACTCGATAGTAGTTGTGTACTACTATGGATAGACAGAATTGTGTTCTATTGAATGACATTGTTTTGATTGCAATGGAGACTACCACTAGTGGTGGAGATAATTTCCAGCTAGACGGATAGTCAATATGATGATGGACAGACATTCTCCCTGTGGAAAAATGGTCCAAGACAATCATTCTTCTAGGATGTATGTCTAGATTAGAAGAATAGTCCTTGTAGCCCATGGTGTGGCTTCCAACATTTGTTGGAACATATAGTTTTCTAGGACATATGTCCACATTAGAAGAATGGTTCTGGTATCACTCTGTGGAGTGAGTGAATTATTTGGCATCATGCCCGATTACTCAGATGGAGTGTGACTTCAAGAGATGATGTAGTTGATGCTATCGGATGATATTGATAAGTGATGATGGTGCTCATTATTTGACCATAAGATAGCTTATGTAGCTATGATGGTGCTACCGACTGAATAGTCTGTTTTTTCTCAAGACCATTGCCTTTAATACCTCCCTATATAGGAGGGATTATTTATATTATGGTATCTGCGGGAGGTATTAACCTCTACATGTAACCCTGACAAGACTATAATATTCGGGGAAGCAAGAGAAACCCTAAAACATTGGATAATAACCCTAAGAGGCAAGTCAGCTCAAGAGAATATTTATTATTTAGTTATTACCCTCCAAAAGTAGAAGTCGGCCCAATTAGGTCACTTGGAGGACTATAAATAAGAGGGTGCTAGATATCATTTGTCACCTCACCTCTCATAACTGCATAAGGCCAGTGGTGCACAAGTTTGGAGAGGAGTTGCAGCTGTAGTTGCTGCAACTGGAAAAATTTTGGTTTGGCTTGGACTTTCTCTTGGTTATAGTTTGGAATTTCTACTTGGATTTTGGTTATTCTTGCTTGGTGAGCTATCCCTGGAGAGAGGTATGCTACCTTGATTGATTATTGGTTCTAGTGTTTTCTTTCAGAATTATTCTCTCTGTCAAGGTTAAGGTGCTCAGGGGTGGCCTTTGTGCCTATGGTTGGGTGACAATATTGCTATATTGTCTATCATGAAACAAGCACACCTATTTTTCTGCTATAATTAATGTTGAAATATATTGTTGTTGTACACTTAGATTTTTCCTACAAGCTCAATAAGAAGGATCCCTCTTGAACTAGTTTTCCCCTTGTGGGTTTTTCCAGGGGCATTTCCAAGAAATTTCTTGTGTCAAATGTGTTTGAATCATTGTTCACTGTTCATTTATTTCCGTTGTTGAGTTTCATATCTTATTCATTTAGTGTTTCTGCTCATAGTTCTAGTTGCATGTTGGTGAAAAACTATTGGAGGTTGATATCTAAGTTTTTGGCTAAGCATTTGTCTGGTATATTTTTACATGGTATCATAGATTGGGCTCTGAGGTTCAGTGGATAGATTTTGGCACTTGGATAATAGTGACTTGCAAGGTTTTTTCTTGGAAGAAGAAGGGGAAGAAAGGGTCTGTGTTATTTTGACAAAGATGGCTTCTAATATCAGGTATGAGGATAGGTTGGAGGGGATCTCAAACTACCTGCAATGGAAGGTGAGGATTGAAAGTGTTCTCAAGGAGAACAAGTTGTGGGTGTTTGGTAATACCACAATGACGATAGCTTTGTCAAATCCCATTGCTCTAGACGTCCATGAGGTGAAGGAAGAAAGGGTGTGGAGGATAACCTTGGATGGAGTGAGAGACCACTCGATTCCACATTTGGATGAGAAGTAGAAAACCAAGGATATGTTGGATGCACTAATAAACATGCATGAGAACAAGAAGATGGCCCTTAGGGACAAGCTCCAAAGCACTCGAATGACCAAGGGAGAGAGTGTTTCCTCCTGTCTCACCTGGATTAGACATGTGAAGGATGAGTTGGCAGCTGTAAGGGAGATTATTCATATCCTATATTACTTCAAACCAGTTCAGTTTTTCGGTGCAAGATTTATTGAAGAAGTTATGAATCTTGGTCATAAGTGCCAATATTGTCATAAAGTTGGTCACTTAACACAATGTTTTGATCTCCATCCTTTTCTTCATTGTAGGATGAAAATAATCTCTCAGAAAAGTGTTGAAAGAAGAAGAATTTTAAGAAAACAATTCATTATGGATGGATAAATTCATGGATATGGAATAAACAAGTAAAGAAGCTAGATAAGTTTGGCCATCTAGTCAATAAAAAGGTAAAGCCACTGCTACATGGGGAAATGATAAAAGAAAAAATCTTTCAAACAACCATTCCAGATGATTTTGGGCATGATTCGAGTCCAATTCTACATGTTCTCTGAAATTAAAACATGAATAAAAGGTGGTACTCTCCATTCCTCAAGGGGAGGAGCACATTGATGAAAAGTATACTCTCTTACACCTTCAGGGGGGGAGTGAATATGGTTAGTGGTAAATCAAAACCACCACATTATTCAAATCAATTTGGTTAGTGGTCATCCAAAACCACCACATTATTCAAATCAATTTGGTTAGTGGTCATCCAAAACCACCACAATTTTCAAGTATCAATGGAAGATGGCTAGTGGTCAACCAAAAAAACCACCACATAAAGAATCCAAAGCTCAATCTTGGATCCCTTCAACCATGGATCATTGAAGAATAGAAGAATCCAATGCTCAATCTTGGATCCCTTCAACCAACTTCAACAAACTTCTCACCTTGCACCTGACATGGGGGAATTGTTGAAATCATTGTCATTGATTGCAAAGAATTAATGATGTCATTAATGTCATATTATGACATTACAATATACACAAAACATTTCCAAGATTGATTTATATATATAGGTGTACATGTATATTAGAAAAGGGGTACACGCGAAAAAATAAAAAGTGAAATGGTGGTTTTAATCCAATGGGTTTGGGGTATTTTCTCATGGTTTTAGGTTTCTGCCCATGGTATTGGGAATTAGTTATTTAATTGATTGACATGTACCTTCCTGAAGGGTTATGAAAAATTATAGAAAGGGAAATCATTGAGAGAAAGTGTGTGTGAAAAATGGATGAACAAAGATTGAATTGCGAAATCGGTTTTAGGTCATATTGGCATTTTTGTGATAACGCTTTTCTAGGACGTTTCAGACATTGAGATTTTGTAGAGATAGAGGAGAGATATTGGTGTAAATGTGGTAAAAATATCATATGTTTCTTCACTACACTTTCAGAAATATGCCATGTGGAAGTTAGGGTTCCTGAATGCTCCTGAAATCAGTTTCAAACAAATCGGATTGGCACTTTCGCTATAATTTTTTTTTATGGGATGTTTTAGAACTTGATATTTTGTAGATATAGAGGATAGATCTTGGTGTACATGTGGTAAAAATATCAGATGTTGGTTTTCTATAATTTCATAGATATGTTCTGTGGAATTTAGGGTTCCTAAATGCACCTTAAATCAATTTCAAACAACTCAAATTGGCACTTTTGCTATGACTTATTTATGGGATGTTTTAGACCTTGTAATTTTGCAGAGACATAGGAGAGATCTTGGTGTACATGTGGAAGGTGCATCTTGCTCTCTCATCCAAATACACAAACACACACTATAAATCGTGATAATTAGCTCATGATAAACGAGAGTCTCTGCAATCTAGTGGGTAGGTGGGAGATGTTTGTGTCCTATTTTTAATAAATGAAGATCTTACAAAAAAGTGCAATTATATTAATGAAGGAATTAAAAAGATTGAAGTGCATTTCAATGTCTAGTGGGTGGAGATGTTTGTGTCATATTTTTAATAAATGAAGTTTAGATATTCGATTGTATAATGAGATATTAAAATAACGATTATGGAATTAAATTTATGGGTAAGTAACAAGTTTTTTACATATATTAATCTTTTTTTAATGAAATGAGTTATTTATATTTAGTTTTCATGATGAATTGAGAAGAAATTCAAAGTGTGATCATCATTTTTAAATAGGAAATAATATTTCATAATACATTTAATATCAGAAATGAAGCATTCTTCTAATTTGGATTCTCTTTTGCATGACTTACTTATGTGAATATAACTTCATACAACCAAGATAAGGGTAAAGGCTATGAGAGCTTTGGCCTCTAATATAGGTCAAAACAATAGAATCATTATCAATTTGGAAATAATTATGATGATGTTAAAAAGAAGTTGCTTTCTTCGTGGAATTCGACTATTACTTAGATATGCTATGTGAAGTTTCTCCATAATTCGTCTATACATATTTATTTTAGATTCTCTAGGATCAAGACTAGATATATTGTAAGGTGGAAGATTGTAATATCCAAGTTGAAATAATGTTCAAGAGTCATAACCTCTACATGCCAAGAGTGTTGGTAGCCATGCTTTTCCATATGCAAAGAAGACTAAGTTATAAGAGAATGATACTTCTACTTACCAAGACAATGATAATCAAGTAGGCGACAAAACCAACATGGGAAATTGATAATGTGAATCTAAACCTAAGTGATTAGAGGGTAAACCCTAAATGTTGCAAAAATATAGCATGAAGTATTGTTGTAGATTTAATGAATTTAGAAAGCATGGATATAAGGTCATCGAAGTCTAATACACCAAATCCTACATCCATATATTAGTGTTAGTGATACAACCTCGTGGAAAATATTAATCTAAGATTGAACATCTCAAAATTAAAGACACGAGCCTTGCCTCTTCAAAAGGGGAAAATAAATATAACCCTCGTTCATTCAACTTTGAAAAGAAAGGGACATACTAGTATGGCCCTCATAATCAATACACATAGATAAGTATAAGATGCGGTAACATTCACTATCTTTCGTTAGCATTAAACATCATTATTAGATAAATATTCTTTTTGAAAACAATGAAAGCCATAACATTACTCTTTTTCAGGTCAACTTCTCATTCATAAGAATTTTGTAAGGATACCCAATCATCTACAAAACACATGACAATAATAGTAACAACAAAAAATATACAACCTTCATTCAAATTTAACTTGTAGATAAGAAAATTCTCCAACTTGCATATATTTAAGATAAAAAGATGAGAGACAGGGGACAACATTGTTTAATGTCGATAATATTGTGAATATAATAAACAAAATCCTTGCAACTCCCACTTTACCTAAAACCTTTTCATATAGAGTAGCAAGAGGAGAAACAATAATAGAGTAATAAGACAAGAACCATGCATATATTGAAAGCATACACCCTTCAGTTGTTGAACCAAATGCATGTCTATGGATGATAATGAACACTTTCTTGAATTCAACAAACAAAAAATGTAATTTACTCCATATTATTTTTACTTCCACTATAATGCCCTAAGAGTTAGGGTATGATTTTTTGTTCAAATATTTTGTCTAAAACCAATGGTGGCCCATTTCATAAAATCTGTTTTTTAACACAAGTTTGGGAATGTACTAATATAACATAGTCGTTGATCCAGAAGGATCTCCACATAAGGAATTATTACTTTGTACACCATGGAGAAGATCATTAAAATGTTGATTAATGATAGGTGAAAAATATTGATTAATGTTTCATTTAAATTGTAAAAATGATCAATACTTTAAA
The DNA here is from genome assembly GCA_009831015.1 of Picea engelmannii. Lineage (NCBI taxonomy): Eukaryota > Viridiplantae > Streptophyta > Pinopsida > Pinales > Pinaceae > Picea > Picea engelmannii. The sequence goes on along the minus strand of ML814080.1, from coordinate 231,961 downwards.
TGAGTGTGTGAAGCTCATGTATTATTCATTCAAATTGGAAAAATGAATAATACTTGAAATGAGTGGAAATTACTCATGTATTTTTCATTTAATTTGTAAAAAGGGAAATTAGTTTTGTGTGAGAATCTACCTCACAAATTAGTTTCCTAGTTTCAAGGGGAAGTTAGAGTCTCATGAGTTGTTTTGAGATTCTCCCTCATTATATCCCAAGTAGTTTCCTACTCTCAAGGGGAGGTTAAGAGTCACATAGGTTGGTTTGAGATTCTTTCTCATTTTTGTCTTTGAGTTGTTATTAGATCCTAAATTTGTGGATCTTGTCTCCCTGAATTATGGAGAGAAGGAAACTATATAAACTCCTTATGTAAGCTCTGGAGAGGAGGCCCCCTTTTGGGGAGAGCTTGGAGAGAGAGTTCAAGAGAGATTGGAAGAGAGGAATGTAGTCCTTTTGGTGTTTGAAGAAATGTTACTTATTTGAGAGCCTTAAGTTCTCTTTGTGTAAGAGAAGGTTGCTCTGGGTTTTTAGCCCTTTATGGAGCATGTGCCACATCTTGTGAGAAGGTTTCAACCCTTGCTATAGGAAGGATAATAAAGCGATTCATATTCTAAGTGGATCCGGAGACGTAGCCAAAAGATTCCAGTGAACTTCATTAGCACATGGGTGTCAAATTATATGTGTGAGTTTTGATTTCATTCTCGCTTGATTAAGTAGAGATTTAATTACACATATGGACATAATTATGACAATTTTGTTCATGTTCATATGCAATGCTTAGAAATTATTTTCTCATGTTCACATGCAATTAATCGTCAGTAAACGATCCTCATCGTAGATTTTTGTAGAGAAATGTCTCACAGAAATTATTGGATCAGTCGTGAACAACTTGGAACATGATCGTGAACAACTTGGATAGAACATGTTCGACTATTATGGCCCTACAAGTATTGGGATTAAGGTTGTCTTGAGCTTTGAAAATGTGATGAATAATATTGAAATTCTAGTAAGGGGGAAAGTCATAAGAAACTATGTGATTGTAAAGATCAATACTATGGACAACTAACATGGTAGCACTTGTTGGCTTGTTGTCGCGCATCTGTCCTAACACTAGAGGGTTGATGACGTATGGTTCTTAATGTAAATTGTTAAAAAAAAATTTAGTTAATAAATAAATTATCAAGTAATAACACTTTTAGATTTATGCATCGATTTTCAGTGTTTTATTTGCGGTGGTGCCAGTGGTCAAGGCCACAATTTCAATTAGGTCATAGTTTTAACTCTGAAAAATAAGTGGTGCTACCGGTAGCATCAATTTTTGATTCAAGGGTCAATTTGGGTCAATTTCAGAGTTTTGTTTGCAATGTCAAGGGTGCAATTTCAAACAAGTTGCAATTTTAACCACCTCCCCCCAAAATGGTGCTACCAGTAGCACCACTTTTTGAAATAGGGGTAAGAATAACCACTCTAAAAAAATGAGAACTTTGGAGAGTTCTCATTAAGTTGGTAACTTTTTTTGAGGTGTCATATGAAAAGATGCACCTAAGTAGATTAACAAAGAACCATGATTTGATTGTGTACTGATCGATGCCAATTACACGTTCTCTCCTTTATCTAAATAAGTCTTTCCTTCAGTTGATTGATTCTTGTCAGATCCCTGGATTTTTCGTAGAAGCATTCGACTTGCATTCCCTTTTGTAATGTCCAAATTTAGCACATTTCCAACATCTTCTAGTTGACTGAATAGGGGATTTAGATTTACCCTTAGAATTAGACTTTCTATCGAATAATTTACCTTTTCCCCTATTGACTGGTCAACCTCTTAGCACCAAGACATCTTTCGTTGATCCTTCCATGTTCTTCCACCTCATTTCCTATGAAAACAAATATGAAACCACATCTTCAAGCGTTAATGTGGTTGAGTTACTCCCAATATCCATGACTAAGTTATCCCATGAATTTGGCAAAGAACACAACAAACTAATACATTTCTCCTCCTTATTGATTTTAATATCCATAGACAATAAGTACTTAACATAGTATTGAATGCATTTAGGTGCTTTGTTATTGAGCTATCATCACTCATCCTTAGAATGTACAATTCCTTTCAAAGAAACTACTTGTTTAGAAGGGATTTCGACTAGTACAAGTTCCCCAACTTATCCCACAATTTCTTTGCATTGTCTTCTCCTAAGACATTCAACAATATCGAATATGGAAGACAAAGTCAGATCGTATTCCTTGTGTTTCTGTCGAGTTTCTCCAACTCTTCCTTTTACATACCCTTCAAAATCATTCCAAGATCCACAACGATCCCTTGTTCTTGATATACAATGATATCTTCCATTTTAAGTTTCCACAATTCAAAATTATGGCCATTAAATTTCTCAATCTCAATCCTAGAACTGTCTGCCATTCTTTCAAGAATTTTTTTTTGTCTTACAACTCTCATTGGAACTAGGTTTAACTCAAATCCAAGATATACTTAACATTTCTCTGATACCACTTGGTAGAAACATTAAACCAAATAGGAGATAAAAGACATAATTAAACATAAAGTAATCAATGACAAACATACAGTACACAAAGATTTACCCTGGAAACCCTTAACCGGGAAAACCAACAATCCTTGAGAAATTCTCAATCATTTGTTGTCTTATTCATTTAATGAATAAGGAGTTACATGACTAACCTTGGTCCACACCTAAGACACAATTCATCATCCTACTCTCTTTCTTTACCACAAGGACAACTCTATAGCTAATCCAACTTGTATCTTCATGACCAATGCACTCCTACAAGGCATAGTTACAACACTCTATCTGAAACTGAGAGTTTACAACAAACCATTGAGTAACCTAGACAATATTACATAATGAACTATTTATAGGCATCTACAACATGTAAAACCCTAATTCGTGGCACCCAAAACATACACAAATCCATGAAGATGGTTGGTTGTAATCCTATGAATCTTGGGATTATATTATAGATTTCAAACACTAGTGGAACACCAATCGACTAGGAACGTGTTAGCTACGAGACAGATACTAATTGACCATCTGATTGATCTCCAATTGGTTAACCTTTCGACCTTTGGTCAGATACCGGTTGACCTCCAATCGGGTCTCCATGTCAACCATCTGTTGACCATTGAATTGAATTACCCGTCGATTGATCCGTCCCTCAGTCAATCATCCTTAACTAGAAAGTTAGTTGACTAAATTTCCACTGCAAAGAATATAACAGTCCCAGCAACGACTATGCTGATAAATTGTGAAATCTACATTTTAAAATAAAATATTGATAATTGTTTTTAAAGGTCCAATATAATAGAATCAAGAAATCAAAAACACGTTTTCAATATGAATACAAATAAAAATCAAAACAAGATATTAAAAAAAACTATTATTAAACTTTTAATATAAATTTATATTAATAAAAAATAGCCAAAAAAATTCCATATAAATTACATGGAAATTGTTTTTCTTATTTGAGCTTTGCTTTGGATTCTCAATATTAGAATTTAATCTTATCCTTCTTGAAGGTGTAACAAAACTCAGGAAGGAATTGGGCAATCTAATTACCTTAGCTATTGTAGCTTGGTTCACAACCTTAAATAAATATTTGAAGTAGTTAACACCTTCTACTACTATATCATTAAAATTTGTCACCCATTATACATTTTTGTTTTCCAAGGAAAAAAGTGTAAGTTTTATTTCTAGAAGAAATAAAATTTACATTATGCATAATACATGAAATCAGATCATGTACTTGGCCTACTATCTTCCCATAGCCAGGTAGAATGATTGTCTAATACAAACACAAAAGCCTTGGTGAGCATATATCTAAAAGACTCATTCTCAAAGTTGTCCTGAAACCAAAGACCTATTATAGTGAAATCAAGAAACTATAAATTGTTGCATCTACAAGAAGAAGACTATTGTCTGTTGATAACAAGGAGCATACATATAAGTGGAGGGACAAGGGAGGTAGTACAAAGTTTTTTACATTTGAAAAGAAAAATAGAAAACTTGAAATCCAAAAAATCATCCTATAGACTTTGAGCGCAGACAGATGAAGACTGTTATCACATAAGAGCAAGAGGAGATATTCCTCTATCTCTATGAAAGGCCAGTGGTAGAAGCCCGACGAGGATCCTTCAAATTTTTCCTCTATGTGCCATTTCCCGAAAACCATCTGAATACCTGCCTTAGAGAGTGCATTGACCTCCATGTTTCTCTCCATGTAAACATGGCATAAAGAGAAATTATCAAAAGATTGTAAGATGGGACAAACTCCTTCAAGAATAGGAAACATCTTAATGTTATGGCATCTCTCTGACTTATTCACCCAGTTAACAACCAACAAAGAATCCCCAAAAATCTGAAGTGTGCGGATGTCTTTTTCTCCTTCAAAGGTAAGTAAAAGTTTGAGGGCCATTAGCTTAGCATAGTAATTTGACCCTGGACCCAGTCCAAATTTTGAAGAAAAACAAAGTG